>JAOPJO010000001.1:3997589-4012606 GCA_027123675.1 Molva macrophthalma
ACACACACACACACACACACACACACACACACACACACACACACACACACACACACACACACACACACACACTCCTGGACCAAGACCCCTGTCTTTCCTGAAGTCTTGGGGTCATCTTCATACACATACATGGTCATTCATGTTAGTAATTATTATGGTTAGAAGAGTATTAAACATAGTACTGCCAACAGTAATGCTAGTTGTATTTACGTCATTAGAAAATGTTTCTGTGTGTTTGATGTATCATTATTTACCTTATCAATTTGAGAATTGAGAAACAATTAGAGTTGTTTCTCAATTCTGAGAACTATACATTGTTTTAAAAAAAAGAATGATTATAACTTTATTTTATTTTATTTTTTCAACGTTATTTATTCAAATAAGAAGTCTATTAATGTCTCAATGTGGCACATATTCATGGTTTTCCACTGCTGGTTTTTTTCTACATTCTTCCAGTAAATTACCTCTTCATGATTTTCCCAAGGAGATAAACCCTGTGTAACATCATTAGATTATGCAAGCTATATATAGTTTTTAACTTGGTAAGCACTATGGTACTCAGCTTGCTGATAAATGCATTTCTGCTGAGCCCTGAACACTAACAAACCTAGCCTAAATGTAGATTATGTGTAGCAAAAAAAGGGTTCTAATTAAACAAACAAAGAAAATAGCTTTTGAGTGGACATTTTAAATATCATGACACCTTTCAACAAACCTCGACTTTTCTTCCCACAGAACCAGAGGAGGGGTCAGGTCGTGGAGATGGTCAGCATTTGATTGAAATTGAGTGAAATTATGATTAGCCCCCCACCTCCCCCTTCGATTGACTGGCCCTCCTGCATCACACGAGACCCCGTGGAGAGGATCTTTCTCTCTATAAAGACAAGATGCAGCGCCTGTTTCTCTGAGATGATCTGAAGGATTTACTGCGCACGCTCTAGAACTCTTCTGCTGAATGAAGACAGCATGGACTGCCAGTAGCCGGCTACCACTACACAGTTCGAACCGCGCAAAGTGAATGGCCATTTGATACTACGGAGTTACCTTGTCTTGTAGACCGCTATAATTGAAGAGGTCAGTGTGAAGTTTTCTCTTGGCGTTCGCGTTTCAAGTGT
The DNA here is from genome assembly GCA_027123675.1 of Molva macrophthalma. NCBI lineage: Eukaryota > Metazoa > Chordata > Actinopteri > Gadiformes > Lotidae > Molva > Molva macrophthalma. The sequence goes on from JAOPJO010000001.1 coordinate 3,998,705, forward strand.
GAACTGAAGAGATGGCTGCACTGACAATACAAAGGACGGACAACTTTTTGCACACCTTTTTACAGGTTTGTAGAACAATTATTGTATTATATATGTATTATGATTCCTTTATGGTGCCGCAGCAACCACAACGGAATTCGCGTAAAAGCGAAAGGCGTTACCAGTAAATTGATCTAGGATGTATCTAGGTCTGTATGCGTCACGGACTTAACAATAGGCGCTTTGCGTTGTAAAAATTACCTTTTGTTTTTATCAAAAGTTAATTTGATTATCTATGAAACTTAGGGAACGGATAATATATTTTTTAAATAAAACATAGGCCTAATTAATATTATCATACTAATATACTAATATATTATTATTACTTATTAAAAGCTATAATTAATATATACTACATTATATTAATAATGATACATAACTGACTAGTTAGAACATGTTAATATTAATCTGTATTTTTTGATGCAATATTTATTTTGTCATTCAAAATATACTTTGAGCTAGAAGGGAGCCTAACTTATATGTTGCGTTTGTATTGTTTATCTCTATAGGATCGAACTCCCAGCTCCTCTCCAGAGGGGGCCCCTAATGCCCTGTCCTTCCTGGCCACAACCTGCAGCCAGGCCTGGCAGGTGGGAAGCACGATGGGGTCCGAAGGCTCCCACTTCCCCTACGAGGGCTCGGTCAGCTCAGCATCCGGGATGTTTCAGCTGTGGAGCAATGACATGGCTCCCAGCTCTGGCCTAGGGGCTCATCAGATGGCCTTCACCATGCCCAAGGTCCAGTTTCCTGGACACATGCAGTCTGGCCTGGGACACCACCATCACCACCACCACCACCACCACGAGCTGCCTCTCACCCCACCCGCCGAGCCGCCGTCGTCCTACTCCTTTGAACTGTCTCCCGTCAAAGTCCTCCCCACGCAGCCGCAGAGCAACGGGTCTTACTACCCGCAGCACAACAGCGTGGGCCAGAACTTCCCCAGTTTCCTCCAGAGCTCCTCCGGGAGGCACCATCTCCCCGAGGCCCACGTGGACGAAGGACAGCAATGGTGGAGCCTGCCTCAGACCAACAGCGCCCCCTCCAACCATCCCTTCTCCCTGGGTCGCCAGCTGGTCCTGGGCCATCAGCCGCAGATCGCCGCCCTGCTGCAGGGCACGTCCAAGGGCCTTCTGGGCTCCACGCGGCGCTGCCGGCGCTGCAAGTGCCCCAACTGCCAGTCCAACGGGGGCGGCCTGGAGTTCGGGAAGAAGAGGCTGCACGTCTGCCATGTCCCCGAGTGCGGCAAGGTGTACAAGAAGACGTCCCACCTGAAGGCCCACCTGCGCTGGCACGCCGGGGAGCGGCCCTTCATCTGCAACTGGCTGTTCTGCGGCAAGAGCTTCACGCGCTCCGACGAGCTGCAGCGGCACCTGCGCACACACACGGGGGAGAAGCGCTTCGGGTGCCAGCAGTGTGGCAAGAGGTTCATGAGGAGCGACCACCTCTCCAAACACGTCAAGACCCACCAGACCAGGAAGGGTCGCACGGGCCACTCCTCGCCCACGGACCCCTTGCTGGCCAACATCAAGAGAGAGTGACGGTGGCGAGAGACAACTGAACACCTTAAGATGAGAATACGTTGTTTTGATTTAATGTCTTCTGCCACAGCTGTACACGGGGGTAAACACATTTGGATTATAATGTTGATATGGTCCGAGTTTGTGGTTAAAAAGGGTTCCATATGTCCATGCTATTTAATTCATTATGTTAAGATCAATTGAAAGGGATTCAGGACTACAAGCCCAAGTGAAATCAAGTTGTATGCCTTAGAATTGCGAAAGGTTTTTGTACATATATTAAAACTTTTGCTAAATCAAAGAAATATTTGGTTATTTGGTTTCTATTTTAATTTTAAAAAGCCATTTGTTGTCTTCATTGGGGAGACCTTTTTATTATGTCCATGTGAGCACATTGGATTAACAGTCTATTCTTATCTTAATCATCTGTTGATTCTTGTATTTATCCGTGTGAAGCACCATCATCATATATACGTCATGAACAAGTCTATTGAAGTTACAGCCGCATGTACATTTTAATAAACAGCATATTTGGCGCAACTAATTCAGTTTCCTCTCTATTCTGCTCTTTGACTTAGTGCCACTGAATATTTTAAATATTTAAATGACCACCACCAACCCCAACCCATGCAAAATACACTTTGAATGATAATTAGAGCACATAGAGAAGATCAAAATGTGGGCCCATTGTCTCGCTAGCGGGAAGGAAAGCAACTCCTTCAGAGAACCTCAGAAGATGTTCACAGATGTTCACACCTCAGAGAAAAAGACCCCAGCAGCTCTTTGACGGGGTCGTCTGAGTCTCGCCTGCAATCAAGTTCACAGTCATGTGGCTTTTAATGACTGTTTTCTCTCTCAGAGGAGGGATTGAGTCAACAGATGAGTCAACAGAGGGCACAGGAGAGGAATTCCCTGTGAATGGGACCCCTGTTGCTTAGACCCCCCCAGGTGGTGACAGGAACTCCCTTTGATTTTGCACCTTTGTGAAAGTTAAAGTTAATACCCGTGCCCCCCACCACCACCACCACCACCACCACCCCTCTCTCCCACAGCCTCCATATATCACAGCCGGGTTACGACGGGCTTGCTTTACTACTCAGAATGGGGCTTTATTCAATGGCCAGTCAACCAGATGTCTGCCCGTCCAGGGGTTCCTTCTCTTTGTCTTCAGGCTGTTTGAACTTTCTTTACTGGGATAATGCACTAAAAATGAAATACCTGGCCCTTTTCTCAGATTGACTCAGAGTATATTCTCTGGGATTGTAAACGTAACACTTTGTCATCTCGTTTATGAAGTATGCCTGGGCTTCATGGATTGTCACATCAAATATATATTAACTCCATGGAATAGTCGATATGATTTCTTACAGGTAAAACAAGTGTATATATGTAATGCTTTGATGTAAATTAATAAAGCCCATTTCAAATTAATTATCAACTAATTTCATTTCTTTAAAAAAAGACTTTTTATTTGATTCGATACAACATATTCTACTACGTCCGCGAAGGCATAAACAAACATTTCTTGGTCTTTTGTCAGTTTGGTTATGTGGTTGGGGTTAGGGTTTCCTGTCGTTGTGTTCCTTTATGAAACATGCAACGAATAAGAGGGGGAAGCAGGCTCTGTAATATGACAAACCTTTATATCTATTTTTAAATGTGGTATATTGTAGAAGCGTTCATTGATCAGAACATTTTAGTTGTTTAATTATGAGAGCATCGCAGTATGACGTATGTTTATAGGTCAAGCTGAGCCAGTGGCAGCCGTATGGGGACCTCTACTGGCCACAAAGAGAAATTGACAATGATATAATAACAAACCACATCTCTTCTTTCAGTTCACCCCACAAAGCCTCTGGTAGACATAACAAGTCATAAACATCCACATGTGAATGGTGCGTTAGTGGCAATAAGCACAATGGAGTGAGCGTGGTGTATTTTGAAGAGCATGCTCTTGGTTTTTGGCACTAGTCGGAAGAAACAAGACCATGCAGAGGATTAAACAAATCGAGATTTGTTTGATAATAACTTATCCTTCAGAATCCTTCATAACATTCCGTTAAATTGTATTCGTTCTACTATTCTTCATTGAACAAGTGGAAATGTGTATGCTTGGGTTTATGTGACAACGGTAATGTGGAGCATAGTTCGCCTACGCTGTGGGGTAAACGAACAAAAAAAATCGGAGAGACCTTATCCAAATAATAACCTTGACGTGACCACATCTGACATGACTAAAGAAACAAATTGAACTTCATCTAAAAGTTTGAGCCGATGCATTTCGTTTCGGGGAACCTCTAATTAGGCCGTCCCCTCTTGGCGGCGGAAGAAAGGGATCCGTCTGAAGTAACATTGGGCTGATCGGTGTTGCACTCAGACCGTCAGCTTAGCCCAGCAACCTCTCTTCGCGTGACTTCTCCGATTGTTATCCGCATAGCTGTTGGCTTTTGACCGTCCACTATCCTTGCTTCGAGTTTCTCAATGAGTAGACATATACTGGGCTGGATGCCACACCCCCAGATAACCTCCAGGGGCTCCCTCGTTCCTTTTATTATGTACAGATCAAATAGGCGCGAGCCAGTCTTTAGTCAAACAGAATATCAGAGCAGAGCGTCTCTCTAACACCGAGGCAGCAGAGGAAGTTTCTTCCCTTGAAACTTAAATGAGTTCAGCCCTTCAGACATGTTCCGGTCTAGTGTTGCCTTGTTCATTCCTGTGTAAGCCAACAGCGAACGCCAGGTTAACAGCATGAGAATGGAATGACATGATGACATTTGTCTCGACATAAAGCACGTTAGAAAATCCCATCAGAGTGATGAGGCGAAGACGTTCATGATAAGTTCAAGCTATCGATTGGAAGGCTTTGACAGCCAAGCCGATCTTACTGTTTGCAAAAGCCACTGCCTAACCTGTACACAGATTAATAAATCATGCACACGAACAGACAAACACATACATTGTACACACACACACACCCTCACTCACAGATACACACACACACACACACACTCACTTACAAATGCACACATAAAGCTCCAGTGACCGCCCCAATCAGGAATGGATTTTTTTTTTCATCTCACGCCAAATTTCCCCCTTGCCCCTTGAAAGACAAAAAGTGAGATAAACAGATTCTCAAAATAAGTAAAAAGCTGAAATTGACACAAGATTGCACGCACTATCCAGAGTATGTGTTTATAGTGTCAACGCAGCTTCAACAGGGTGCTGTCCATACACAGTTGCAATGGCAACGTTTAGCCACCAAACATTGAGCTGCTCTCTTAAAAAAAGTAACCCAGAAGGGTCCATTCATAGTAACGGCCGATGATCCATCCATCCATCATATGATCCTTCATTCTCCACTGGGCATCAGGGGCCCCAGCTGACTACCACCACACTCAGAGTTGCCAGAGTCCTCTGTCCTCTGTGGCCCGCGGGAGGACGACAGACTAGAGAGCCCTCAGAGTTCATAGGTCGTCCTCAGCCAGCTGGGTCAGGTTGCTGGAGCGTCGCCCGGACAACGGAGCAGGTCCGCACGCGGGCCCGTGGCCGACGGCCTCAGCAGGGATCCCTCTGCGACCCCCCTCCCCCGCTCTCTGTGGCAGATGCAGAGAAACACAATGTCTACAACCGCACCACTAGTAAACAAAGGAAAACAGTTTTACAGACTGTCTGGCATGTCAAACTCAAGGTTTCCTCAACAGTGAGGTAATACTAAAATAATAAAAATAACATAAACTAAAAATAACAACAGTGAGGTAATACTAAAATAATAAAAATAACATAAACAAAAAACAACAACATGCCAATGAAGTAGTCTGTATGAATGTTAGGGTCACGCTGTGGTTGGGGTAAGGGTTAGTATAGAACATCATTATCCTCTATTTGGTAATTTAGGAGATGCATTTTTTCCATAGTGACTTATTAGGAATACAGACAAGGTTGTTAAGGAGCTTGGGCATATCGCACAAGATTCCTTGGATTGGCTATGGACATGGGGGAATGTGCCCAGAACATTACTGGTACTTTGCTGATGTTTAAAGCTTACTCTGATCCACATCCTTTGATAAGCATTTTTCTTTCACTACCTTGTCTGGCTCAGACTCCTGTTCTGTTTGCTATGTACCACAACTCATCCACCCTGGGTAAATACAGCGAGAGACTCAGAGAAACTTCTGTTCTGTCAGCTCGGTCTGTCTGAAGACCAGCGCTGGGTGTTGAAAGAGGGATGCTGAGTGAACGCGAGTCTGAAGCCAAATAACAGGATATTACTGTTGTTGACTAATCATGGAGAAACCTAGAAAGCCCAGGAATGTTTTTGAGAAAGAGTGGAAATGTCATGATTTGCACAGGAATATTTAATTCTTCCTTTTTGTCTTGTTTCCCTTTTCAACTGACAAGGCAAATTATCTGATTTATAAAATATATATATACATATAACATACATTTACAATATTACAGTATGTTTGTTATGTAGGTTATGTTATGTATTTTTTAGATTACAGTTTCATCCAATAGGGGGAGGTGTAACACTTCTTATGAGATCCTTACGGCTCCTCATACATTCTAGATAAATGTTATCTGAGTCCTCAGCATTTAACATGAATGAGTACATTAGGCTTACAGTGTAGTAGCACTTCCTGCAATAGCTTATTATTTTCCCTGGAGGGTATAACTATGGCCTTGTTTAATGATAATTTTGTAGGGATAAATCCACTCAAATGGATTCAGGCAAAATGTTCTGATATGCTATTATATGCTATAATTACATAAATCATTGGATTTTTATAGTTTTACTGATTTTTATAGTTTTACTCTAAGAGTTTGATATAAACGCACTGTACACTAACGTGTACTGTGCATCTGGGCCTGGCTATTGGCGTTATCATTATCATGTGTCAATTAACCAAAATGTCTGCCAATGTTTATACATCTGTATACGTCATGTTGTGTTGTGTGATTGAAGTGTACCTGTACACCATGTGCTGTTGTTACACACAGCCCGTTTGAGACCACCTGACAGATAGGCAGGTCAGTGGAGCCCAGCTGGACATGTGAGGGGCAAACTGTCTGACCCTCCACAGGGCAGGGTTGGACCACATTACGCTGAAAACAAACCAACAAATAAACAGCTTGGATCCCTAATGCCTTCACAATAGGTTACACACATTCTTAATTCACAATGTAGCGGTAGTGCCAAAAGGACATTAGTATAAAGTGGCATCATATTCAATATACTGATCACAGTCATATCAAATCATGACTATGTAATAGAGAGTTAGAGATTAATGTAAGAAGCTCTACGTTCCGGGCGTCCATGTTTGATGGGAGGCCAGGAGCAAAATGGTTCGCTTTTCACTTCTCATTAAAGGGCACATAACCGTACATGTACCAGCAGCAAGGTATAAGTACTGCTGTTAAATGCTAAACATCTTTTGTATTACTATTTACTCATTGAGGAGATGCTTTTATCCAAAGCGACTTATGAGGAAATCAGACACAGGTCATTATGGGGCAGGTCTACTCAGGCATCTTGCTCAAGAATGCCTACAGGTAGGTTTTAACATTGGTGATAGAACCCAGTAGCTTTCGGCAGGGAGTCGAACAGCGTAGCAACTACACTATCGGGCCCTCTATCAAACCTCACTCCAGCTGGAAGGTGTGGCTGGTAGAAGATGGTAGCTCACCTCCCGTGGTGAGCACGTCTCACTGGGTCCATGGCCCAGGCTGTGGGCCTGGCTGCCCAGGTACAGGGTTGGGAGGGAGGTGTTGTGGGACTGCAGGGAGGGCAGCTTGTGTCGGTCAATAGAAGCAGAGGAGTGTGGCCGGAGCGCCGTGGCTGCCGACAGGGGAGGTCTGATGCTGCGACCCAGGCTGTTGGACTTGCTCTCCCGCCGCTGGTACTCAATAGGAGACTGCAAGGCTGACATCATAGGTGGATTTTACTCAGGCTTTAAACCATCGTCGTACATATTAAGAGACCAGTGTTTTCAAATCTTCAAAATGTAGTTATTTAGTTTCATATAATTAACCAGGGGTTAGGCCTGTGCTCATGGCCACCTACAGGTAAACTGCGGACATTGGGGTTCGAACCTGGCACCTTTAGGCTGTCAGTCAAACACCCAGTCAAATACCAATAGACTCTCCCACCCAAAATCAACCATAAAAACTTAAAAAGAACAACAAATAAGTAGCCCCAGTTTGAGATCATAAACCACATATACTTCAAATTGAAAGTCAGCTTGCAGATACAAGTACACCACAAGTCTGAACCATGTCCAGACTTTGAGAAGTGCCTTCAAATGGTCCAGTCTGGCCAGGATTACCTCCCTTTCTTTTCAGCCTTACCATTGAGGAAGTTGCGCTGGCTCTCCAGGATCTGGGCCACGTCATCGACCCAGGCCTGGCAGATGTCAGCGGAGGGCGCCTGCAGCTGGAAGCGCACCATGCTCCCGTCTGGGTTGCGTGACGTCAGCACAAAGCGGGCGGTGTCACCGTCCTTGCTGGGCTCCACCCCCAAGCAACTCACCTGGAACGAATCACATGACCATAGCATCTGTCTGGAGGAGACATCCCTGCTGCGCTGTTCATTAAATACCTCGCTAGCCTGTGTAGCGCTTCCAGCACCCCTGTCCACGCTCCCTTGTGTAACTGATGTTGGTTAGCTAGTTGTAGTCTTTCACATCTCTTGTTTAACTCTAAATGTCCTTATTATCTCAATTTTGCTTTTGGAGAAGGTATAGCCTTAAACTCTTACCTACACAGGATTTCTTTGCTACACCGTAAATGACATGAATATGGTTGTTTTTGATATTCTCCATATTAGTCAGTCTATATGTGTGTTAATCTCTGATAGAGATGGCTCACCATGATGCACTTTGAAGGTTTATATGTGCGTTTATCCCTGGTGGAGAGGGCTCACCTTGATGCTGTTCTTGAAGGTGTAGCCCGGCAGTAAGAAGCCCTTCTTTCTGTCGATGGGCTCGCTGAAGATGACCATCTGCTCAAACAGGAAGACCCGCCTCTCCCTGGCCCGGGACAGCAAGCTGCTCTCCTGCTCCATCACGGTGAAGGTCTCCTGCTGGAGCAGCTTACCCTGGGCTGTGATCTTCCCCTGGGACACCAGACCAAGGACCGGGACAACAAACAGAGGAAGGTATTACATTAGGCTCAGCCCTGCCACAAGAGATGTGTTTTTAATAGGATATCCTTAAGTCCAGCCTCACCTCGAAGCCTTGGAGCCGACCCACGTTCATCATATCGTTGCAGCGTTTTGGCACGAAGCACATCACTTCCACCGCTTTCTGTTTGGAATGGAGCCAGAATGAGAGAATGAGATCTGGTCTTTGGCAGATCTTGCAAAAACAAAACTCGACCCAAGAACCCGTTGTTTTCAAATAGCCATATAGACAGTACCCACCTCCAACTCTTCCGTGTCCATCCCAGCCTTGGTATAATATTTGAGGAAGTCCTGTCGAAATAAACACAGCGTGACTCCCAGAGCATCCCGGGTTTACAAGTAAGTAAATAAGGTGACCACATCTGGAGGAACATTTATTAGTATTTTCTTTTTGTTTGAGCCGCAGACAAATTTGAACTCCTAAGATACTCGAGGCATAATTTAAGAGGTGAACAAAATGATGGCATATTATATAACAACATCCAGTGAGCTCAGCTGCATGCATTGCCACTTGTAATTAAACTCTTTCTCCTTGCTTCCTTTAGTTGAAAATGGCTGCAATATTTCGACCATGCACTCGTCCATGAATGCAGGTGTACAACATTTGACATGCATGGTAGCAGCCATATAAATCCTTAGAATGACCTGCTGATAACAACACAGCAGATGACAACAATAAGAATGAAAGTGTGAAGGTGGCACATTTTAATGTGTGTTTGTGTGCGTGTTTGTATGAGTTTTTATGAGTTTTATGAGTTTTGAGTTTTTATATGAGTGATTGGGTGCGTAATTGTGTGCATGTTTGTATGAGTGTTTGTATGCATATGTGTATGCGTGTTTATGCGCCACATGGGCTATCTGATGTCACACCTTAAGCAGCAGCTGGTACTTCATGATCCTCTGGACGGGCTTGATGAGGAGGTCATTAATCTGCAGCCTGTGGCCCAGCTGCTGTCTCACTTCCTGCCGGGCATCAGGACGCAAACAAACAGACACGACATCAGTCACCAGTCCCCGCCATGCAGGACATTGACACAGCAAATGCACGTTGTGACAAACGCCTCAATTGTATTTGTTGCTAATGAAGCAGAAGTGATGATAGTGGATAAGTGAAGATGGCAACCCCCCTGTGGTTATGTATAATGCATGAGATTTTTTAAGGGGTTCTGATTAACTTGTGTTCTTAATACAAGGGCCTGAGCAGGCACAGGACAAACACAGGTGGCGCTAATAACACCAATTAGCTACAGTCTGCTACTTGTATGTACCAGGGTACCATGGTCAATGTGTGATATCTTTACTAGTTTTAGTCTGCTGCCCGCTCTGCCCTGGTACATTGAAAGAGCAGACCCAAAATTAGTATAAAGAGCGCCCCGGTGTCTTGCGATGATGCATTTGTGAAAAGGGTTGCAGTGTTTTGTGTTTTGTTTTGTGTGTGTGAGGAGATGGGATACTAACCTCAAAGTAAGTCTCAATGTACTCGGAGACGATGTGCTCGGACTTTGGCTTGTTCTGACAGTATACCACGTACATCTGCAGACGCCTCTCCTGCAGCACAAGGCGTGGATTGAAGATCATATATCGAATCATACCATATATTGTAAACGCCCAGCAAACAGCACTAAAGTTTTAACAAATGTTTACCTCAGTGAAGTTTCTGTCAGTGAAATGTTTGTAAATTCTGAATGAACTCTGAATGAAAAACAGTTCAACACTGTTCTATGGCTCTGTTGGTTCATTGTAGAAGGAAAAGGAGAGCAGAGTTAAAGAGTCATAATCATGGGTTTCTGTTGGGGGGCGAAGCGCCTTTGAAGAGGCCAGTGTCTGGCCAGGGCCTGTTCTGAACTAACAATGTCACGTGTGGGTGAGCATCAGGTTATGCATAATTCACCAAGGTTATCCTCTTTGTAACGAGAGCTCTTTTAGAGGCTGCTCCTAGCAACCAGCATCACAGATCTCTGGCCTGGAGGCAGAGCATGCATGCATGCAGCAGCAGCCCCCGGACTGTAAGCAGGATGCGCCAATGCACACATAGGGCTGCATGTGAAACAAACGGATGTATGTCTTCATGTGTAGCAGCACCTTTCTGGCTTTCATTACAATGTGTAACATGACCTACATTAACATGATATGTGTTTACATGTGTTCAAAGAAGTGCAAGCCTGTGTGTGCGTGTTTGTGTGTGTGTGTGTGTGTGTGTGTGTGTGTGTGTACATGTGTGTAAATGTGGGTTGCAGGTTGTCTGTGTCATTCACCACTAGTTAACTCTGTGTGTCACCACCCTCTGCTTTTCATTAGAGCTCATGTCCCCCCCAGCTTATTTTCTGGGTTGGACACCATGCTGAGGGAACCATGCTTATGACGCCATGCTTAGGGCACCATGCTTAGATTTAGTTACAAGTCACTTGATTCCCCCCCAGGCTGTTAAATTGGATCACACTAGCAGGCTCAGTCTTTTTGAATTGCTTAAAAAGAGGTGATGGGCAAAGAAAGACCTCAAGGCGAGAGAAAGAAGCTCAGCCTTTCATGTCGGCATTTCCCGCTGGAAGATGGAAAGCAGAGTTGGTAGAAGAACACAACATGGCCACCCTGGCTGCATGTGCCACCACTTAATCAATCAACATATATCCAATTGTTATACCTGTCAAGGGCCCATGACTCTAGAGTCTCACTGGAAATGTTCCTATGCGTGTATGTGTGTGTGTGTGTGTGTGTGTGTGTGTGACCATGAGTGCAGTTCAACTCACATGTTTAATAAAAAGTTGGGCAAGCCTCTCCGGTTCTTCTAAACACTTCTCCAGCTCACCCAGGAAGTAGCTACACACACACACACACACACACACACACACACACACACACACACACACACACAAACACACACACACACACACACACACACAGCCACACACACACACACAGCCACACACAGGGACACACACACACACACACACACACACACACACACACACACATAAGAGAGTTACTGAACCTATTGAGTGTGGTTCTGCCTCCTTTGCTCTGAATGCTCTGTATCCAGCTGCCACCAGGGACCTTGACGTCCACTTTACTTGTACTTACTCTTTATGCCAGTCAAATATTTGGTGAATGTTCCCAAACACTATTTTATCTTTTCCCTTCATATCGTCTGGTACACCTTTAGAGTGCAAGGTGGCCATGTATCCCTGTAAAATACCAGATAGAAAAAAGAGAGAGAAAAAAGATTGTAAGAAAATATGAATTGATTACTATTCACTCAAAAAGCTTGTGGTAATTCGCTTTTTGAGTGAATAGTAGTATAGTAGTATAGTAGTAGCAGGTCACAAATGACTTGCAATTCACGGCAGTGCATTCCATATATAACTAAAGCCGTCTTTTATAGAGCATAGCATTAACTTTGAGCAGGGAAACTAATCCCCATAGACCAAAATATCCCTTGCTATTCCACACAAGGATGTAATGAGCTACAGGACTGCAACATCATACCCTTCAAAAGAATAGTTGAGAGTGTCAATTAATTACAGCAACTAATTACTATGTTTAATTATGGCAGTGGCAGAGCAAGGGATCATAAGGATTTGGATGCTTTTGTTTCCTCTGGGATGATATTTACCTCCACGATGAGTCCCAGATCTAACACATAATGCTTTTCTGTCTCTGTCAGCTCCTTCAGTACATACCTACAGAGAGAACAGAAGGAAGCAAACTTGTGAAGGCTACTGTGTGTAATAGCAGTAACATATTAAATACAAATAGTTAACCAAAACAAACTAATATATCATTATTGACCGTCGTGATTATGGAAAATTATGAAAAGGAATTGGTGTCACATTGTCAATATAGTTTAATCAAATGTGAAAAAAACGTTCACGGTTGTTTGAGACATTCCAAATCATTGATTGGCTCAGATACGTTGAACACATACATGCTTTTCTCTAAGGCACTCCTCCTGTCCTCCTCTGTGTCGGCCACCACCGATGACTGGCTGGAGGTGTCGTCCATCAAGGCAGAGCTGCTGTCATCTGGCACGGCATTGGTGGACTGAGTATCCTGGAGAAGGAGAGGCCGCAGACAGAGGATTTGGTCATTAGCCAGCAGATGGTCTGCTGTTATTATTGCAGTGGGGGGCAGCAAGCAATAATCATGAAGGAGGTTGCCAAGGTGACCAGAGAGTGCAGACACAGACTGCAGGAACAGAGATGGAGCGATACGGAAGGGGGTTGTCACCCATAATGTAGACAGGTAGAGAGATATCAAGGCGAGTAAAGGGAGTGATGGAAAGAAACAGCTTTTGTAACTATTGGAAACCGCCACAAGCACATGGCAGTTTTAGTTGGCACATTAAACTAGGGCAATTACTGTCAAGAGAAATATTGCTTAGACTATGACTTCAGGGAGAATCACAGCAAAAAATATTGCTGCCATTTAACCAAATGCAATATTACAGTTTGCGTGCAAAAATGTCTATCCTTCACACCACTAGATACCAAACACACATCATAAAACCTGCAGGCATCGAAACAGATTCACAGATAATGTCAAAGACCAGGAGGAGTGCAGAGGCTGCTGTGGTGAGGTAATTCAATAATAATGATAATAATGAAAATAGTAATAGTAATATATATAGTATTGGGCCGATACGATATATATGACTATTATAATTATTATTATCTATAACCATTAGTATATCATTACTATATCTCATCAGCATCTCTGATCTTGGTCATTGTCTTATGTACAGCTCCCTTTTCAAACTTTTACAGCTTTTTCCTGTGACATGTATCGAGCCAATGGACAAAATTGTTTACAGTGTGCAACAGTATTAATAACTGAATAAACAACCTTTTATTTTGTTCCCTTTGCTCATAACTATATTGAGACAGTGAGCACAATTGTCCCATTATGTGAACTTACTATGTTATTGTTTATCTTTTCTTTTTTTTCTTCAAAAAAGGTCTCTCTAGTATTTTTAACGTTCTGGTCAGATTCCTCTGTGGAGCCTATTCACTCTCCTGACTGGGTGCACTTGTGGGAACAGTCGTCTGTCTTCACCTAAATCCCAGCAGCTTTCCTCCATTGTCCAGAACCTGCCTCTGCTAGACACACACACACACACACACACACACACACACACACACACACACACACACACACACACACACACACACACAC
>JAOPJO010000001.1:4077149-4090133 GCA_027123675.1 Molva macrophthalma
CTTCGTTCCTCCTCCTGTTCTCCTCACCCTCTTCTTAAGCTTTTTCTATTTTGAGATTACACATCAGACCCCATCCTCCTCCCCTCCTACATTATCTCCATGGGCCCCAACACCACAACATTACAACTGTTAATAGCATCAGTCCCACCCTCTTCCTCCTTCACTCCCCATAGCAGGACATGCTACTATACTTTCCTCTTCCTCCTTCACTCCCCATAGCAGGACATGCTACTATACCCTCCTCTTCCTCCTTCCCTTCCTTTAACAGGATATGCTATTATACCCTCCTCTTCCTCCTTCACCCCCCCCAAACTGGATATGCTACTATACCATCCTCTTCCTCCTTCACTCCCCCAAACTGGATATGCTGCGATACTCTCCTCTTCCTCCTCCTCCTTCACTCCCCTTAGCAGGATATGCTACTAGTGTACAGTGACGGGATTGTTTTTAGTTGTTTTATTTTATACCTCTCTGGACGTTTGACCCCATGGTGAACTGACTTTGTCCAGAAGACTCAGCGAATAATGTTATGGGCTGATAATGCAGATGACTCCATATTACTGTTGTCATGGCAAACGCTTTCAATGTAAACTTGTGTGTAGGGAAGAGGCTCAAGCACTGTTTATTTTATAGTGGTCGCGGAAGGAGTTGAGTCCCTTATCTCTGGGGGACCGGGCGTGTTGGAATGGGTGGGAGTTGACGTGGTGACGATGGTTTAAGAATGAACAATATTAACACATGGCCCCTCCCCTACCTCAACAGCCCGCTGACAGACGTGCATCGCGCTGTATTGTAGCTTTCAGCACCTTGTGCACAGCTGTTCCTCGCGTCACGCGTCATTCTCCCACTTTGATGTCGCAGGGATAGCGTTTAGCGGATTGAATTTCTATTAATTTATTTGAGTTATTTTTTGGTTTCATATTGATGAATACACTGTGATGTGCTACAAGCCAGTGTCCTGATATATAATCAACTTTGTTGTTTAGTACCAAACCCATTGTATTTAAGAAAAGGTTTATTATATTGTTTAAAGATGTTAACATGTTCATCAGTGCTTGCATAATCCCATTGGTAACAGGTAATGACATCATGCACACTGAGCAAATAAGCGTAAGTAATGGCAATGGAAAAATACTGTTGATTTCATGTTTTTGTGTGTTTAAAGACGTAATGGGTGTTTGCTTTGATTTTATTCTTAAGACACTACTGATGGGTACATGTATGATTTGTGTATATAAAACACTCCTGTTAATGCCCACATGCACCACTGGAAGGTACTTTTTTTTTTTTTTAATGTTTTTCATCTGCATGGTTCGTACATTTTGAAAAGGAAGTCTGCTGGATTCTGAGCTCCTACATGCTACTTGAGCAGTTTGGTACTACTGATCCTAGTTCATGTTGCTGTGTTTATGTTTGGTTTTCTCTTTAAGAAGTAACTGGATGAACTTCTTATGGTGCTCTTTTTAGAGCTCACTAAACCAAATCTGATCCTACATTCTCTGGAGTGGTATCTCTCGTTGACACTGGAATATTAAGGGGCATCATTTCAAAATCTGGAATCTCACCAATTGCTTATTTATTCAGAAGTAGAAACAAGTGAAATGTTAATTTAGCTGTTGGACAGGGTTGGGCAAAATGTTGGATGTGAACGATTTACGTGCTGTAGAGTGAAACCATCTACAGCCCTAGGCTCTATAATATTCGTCTTTTTAACAGACAACTGAATTGAAAGTATCACACTGGCAGTTGGATATCCCAGGGCTTAACATTGTTCTGTTCACCTGTACTAGAGGTTCACTTAACTCACTATTCTTTTGAACCAGGTTCCCTTCTGCATGTAGTCACTAACACTGCAGCCGTCTGTAATTTTAAATGTCCTCCACCTTCCCATACATACTTTAACTTCTGATAGTCGGCCAAACCTGTTGCTTGTTTGTAGGAAAATTAATTGATGCAGATTGGGGCAGAGAAGGAAGACTGTAAGGTGAACCAAAATCTCAAATTGGTCCTGTCCTTTTTTTCTTTTTTTTTGCCATCTGTATTTTATCACAAGATATCCTGTAAAATATTTCCAGTGATGCAAATCTTTTCAGAATTAGTTTCAATGTGTACATAGAGGATGAACAATAAATACCTTTTTTCTTATGTTGTTGCATCTTTATTTAGGAATTGCAATATGTGGGCAAAGGTTTGTGGTTGTGTACAAAGTATATTATTTAAATACTATTAGGGATGTCCTGTGTGGTTTTTTTTTTGTATTACTTTTCAGGGCAGGCCCTCTGACTGTGGGCCCTGTCATGGCTAATTCCCTCTCCGAGGTAGAGAGGTAGATTGGTGTGGTCAGGTTAAGGCAACACAACTACTACGTTAGGTTTAGGGTAAGGCAGAAACCCCTTTCTGAGAAACGTCATATTCAAGCTAAGCCAACCAGAGGCTGAAAAGGGCGGGTTATGCCTTCGCCAAGGAAGATTTCGTAATATCGTCTCCTGGGGACCCAAACCCTAACACCTTACTCTTTAAATTTAGCTCTCAACGAAATTATCGAATGACCAAAATTGATAATTCCATAGATAATATAACAAATATGTAACTTTTAAGTTAATGGTAAAGAAACACTTACAAATATGAGATGTAGGTTACTTTATCCCGCCATGCAAGTGTGTTCGCCGTTACAATACAGCCGTTTGCTCCATCTACAATAACCAAAACTGGCAGTAGATTGTGTACTACACTACAGTATGTTGTAATCGTAGCGTTTTACTTTTATGATCGGACTGCTCATTACCTAACATGATTTTGAAAGCATGTTTTTTCTATTAAGACTATTCTACCATACCAGGTTATAATACAATATTGAGATTATTTAGGGGTAAACGAAGTAAGGATCAGTCTGATTCTGAGAGCAGGTATTCTTTACAACTCAACACCGCAACCGTCATTTGTCAAAGTTGTTCATGACAAACGTTGATTTTTGTGAAACCAAAGGCATACCAATACAAAGAGGGTGGCCCAAACTGTCAGAGGTGCAATATTGGTGAGTTTATCACCATTACATACAATCAGATAAGACGTATATGTTCATGAATAGGGCACTCCATAGAGGAAACTGGTGCGAACGCTCCCGCGACCTAACAACATTAAGCCATATAAATAAACAATTGAACTGGTAGAATAGACTGTGTAAGGAACACAGCCAGGCTTTCAAATGCAAGTTTCATTGATGGACATATTCAGGTAAACGTTCTAAAAAATAAAATTGCCGGTGTTTGCTACACCTTCAGGGTTTCTTCTGCCTCCACCCTAATAAAAATAAAACCATAAAATAACGTTCTTTACTAACAGAAGAGGGGGTGAAATAATATCTTCAATGATATAAACGGTTCAAGTCCAAGCGTTTGCAATAAAGTATCAGGAGACACATACAGGAACGTTTCATGAATGTAGTGCATCTCTCAACAATGGGCACATATTTAAAATGCATTTTATTTTCCTTTTACAAGAAATAAAAGCAAACAGGAAATTAGATGTTGGGAAAGGGGGTGGGGAAAGCTGTATATAAAGATGCATCCTCTGGCTTCATCAAAAAATATTTACAGTTGAAAATAATATCCATACAAAACATGCCACATATAATAAAAATGATCATTTATTCATCGTCCCTAGAAGTATCTCTGCTGTACAGATGCACACCTTTTTTAAAAAGTCGTTTAGGTTTAAAAAACAAACAATTTGAGCAATCTTAAATTATAAGATACGCAGAGAATTTAAATTAAGAATTCAGAGAAGGTAAAAATCATTGAGCCTAAAATCCAGTGAGGGGCATTGTATTGAATGTCTTCCCTTCGAGTAGAAACATACCAAAATATATTTATATATATATCACTGCCTCATGATCTACCACTTTAGAGAAGTACTCTGTTCATACTGAGAGTGCAATCCATTATCTGGTAAATACGGGATTAAATTTGAGTATTACATAACATACATTAGGCCAAGCAAACATTTCACGATATATATATATATATATATATATATATATATATCAACACATTCACTTCTATAGGGAGGATCTGAAAAATGGAAAATAGAAAAAGCAAAAACACTAAAAACAGTACTACCCTAAGGAACTTGCATTTTTCCATTCATAGATTATACTTATCCAATTGAGACCAACTAAGGGAAAAGTTTTGGTAATCAACAAGCAGTAGCATAAATAAAAACAAAACATGAACATTACATAAATACACAAATGCTATGCACCATTGTACTGCTTTATGCAAGTGATTTTACATCTAATCATCATGATTCTCCACACGGATCCGTTAGCAAACAACATCCTAATTACTTTGGCTTCTCATTCCAATTGACTGGAGAAAACCAAACTCGTCTTTGAAAGCTTAAAAATCACTAATAGAAAAAACAGGTAAATGCAAAAAACACTCTGGTTCATATACATAAAGATATTAGTTTGCCATTTTACATATATTTATATATACATACATCTTTATCTTCATGATAAAATGATATCCAGTGGTTGAAATTTACATCAATTTTATTTCTCTACACTTGAATTTATTGATTAAAAATGTTTTGGATAAAGTTTGCTGTCCCCTACTGTGGGTTTTATACATCCACACGCACACACACACACACACATACATACAGTTTATACACTTGCATTTTTAATTCTGTGAGGTCTTAGGTTAAGGGGAAGAGGATACCGCATAACATGGGATATTGGGAGTTTTAGTAAAGCTCCCTTACTTAAATATTTAATTTTGTCGTTCATTTTTTACATCTTTTTTTTTTATACAAAGAACTGACAACAAATGCCCTTTTTAAAATGAGTCTTCCACTGCCAGCTGCCAACCTCAAGAAGACTCGACCACCACTAGAAAAAAAGCACAAAGGGACGCAGATAGACGCTGGGCTGGGCTCCGGCAGAGAAAGACTCTCTACAGTAAAGTTCTACAACAGTCCACTTTCGTGGTAGAGAGCGAGGTGGGCCAAGTCTCAGGTAGAGGAGTGAAGATGCTGTGGAATTACTGGAACAAAACTAAAACGTGTGCTGAATGGAGCGGGAACGAGGAGGATTTGCGGGTGAAGCGACCAGACGCATTTCCTTCATTTGGGCGGGGTCGGATGTGTGTGTCGGGGTGTGTGTGTGTGTGTTTGGGGGGTATTCTGTGTGCTCTAGCGGAAGGTAAGACAGAGCATGACCCTGAAACTGTGGACCCACCCGCTCACACCCGTAACTCCATGTGAAAGCAACTCATAGAAAGGTGGATGTTATTGTGCTTTCACACCTAAAAGCCTGGATGTCAGATGCATAAATAGAAAGAGCAGGTTGTGGAAAAAAATACAAATTCAAGATGAAAAGACAGGTCTATCTGGTAGCATATAGGACCCCTGAAAGCTTGCTTGATTGTGAACTTAATGCAATAATCTTATCAAAACGGTCATATAATTTCTCTGTATAAATAATTCATGAATAATATGTTGGCTCATTATTGTAAATCGTCATCATCAGCATAGAGTAGATAAGAGCAAACCTGCTGCTATAGTTTCCCTGCTTGTCCGAGAGGCCCCCCTACCCTCCCCTCCCCTTCCACAGTAGCAGTTAACAGTTTGTTTAGTTTTATACAAAGCAGTCACTTCCCAATAAAATGGATGAGGTAGACTGGGTCCAAACTAACCCACCGTTAGACTCCAAACGGGTCAATAGTATATCAATAGCATATCAACTTACATCTTATCCATCGATCGCATGTGGCTCTACAGAGAGCCACATCAGGATTGTCTAGCCAATACCCACGGTGTCTTCATTGATGTCTTGATGGGAAAAGTGTCTCATGTTTTATTCATTTTAATAATCCCAGGAGTTGGAAGGAGAGGGGAGGTGGTAGGGGGATAGGTCCGACTTAAAACATAAAAAAAAACATTAGTTCATTCTTAGTACTTTAAGATGGCTTTTTGTCGTTTAACTTCCAGCAGTCTGACCGAGCTTCGCACTACTAGTATTGAGAAACAGAACAGTAGGGTCAGAATCATTTGGTAAATATTGAGGATTTTCTTGCAGCGATTTTCAAGAGCTTATTGAGATTGAGCAGTAGAAAGGTGCAGGGTGGTGTTGGGAGTTGGGGCAGGGGGGGGTTGCGGGTTGGGATCTGGGTTTGGCAGAGGAAGGGATAATCCTCCTAGTCCCAGCAGAGTGACTGTCCCACCATCAGGCTTGTGTTAGTGGAGGTGGTTGGTTGCTTGAACAGTTAATGCTTTCCAAACCTTTGGCTACGGGTGTCAACACTAGGGTACCACCATGTCTCTCACAACAGCTTATGCTCTGGCTATTCCAAGGCTTTGGCGCAGGAGTGTTCTGGCACCAATGAGAACGCACTGCTCTCCCTCTTTCTTCATTTCTCCCCTCCTGTGTTAATTCATCCACTTTCGGCAATTCCAGGCTCCACAATGGCAGGGAATCTTGTGCTGATCGTCCTCAAAGTCGAACTGATAGTCGTAGGTCAACTGAAAGAGGAGGGAGATTAGTTAAAACACACCGTCTGGACGCCACTGGACATTTTTATATAGCGGTTAGCATTGAAGTCAATCTGGCTTTCAGCAGACTGGTATTGATGAATATATTTCCTTGTTTGGAAAATAACAATGAAACGATTGATTATACATATTGAAGTTGACAGAAGAATAGAGTAATGTCACCTCTTCTCCTTTGGGGATCCTGCGACTGGAGATGATGATGATCTTGTCCTCTCTGTCAAAGGTCACGACCTCCGCCACACAGTTGGGTGCACAGGAGTGATTTGCGTAGCTGCAGAAAACCAAACAAGGAAAACACACACATAAAGACTATATATTCCGGTGTAGCGTTATAGGATGGCATGGAAATTGTTTCACATCATAAAGTTTGACGTCCTCGCATTTTATGAGAGGTGGGTCAAGCAGAAAATACATCTATCCTTGTTGAGCAGCAATTCCTCTGACAAGCTCTTGCAGACTCTTGCAGGAGGGAACTCACCGCGCCGGTCCGCCGGTCAGAGTGGCATCGATCACTTGTTCGTTGTTGATGCGGAACATGTAGATGCCACGGTTCTGCAACACAAGCCGTGAGGTGATCATCGAGGGCAACGTGTCGCTCTCGCACGAGACACCGCTGCCTGCATGGAGGCTCGTTTGCCCACATGGGTCACTTTATTTAAACTGGAGTGGTCACAGGGCTTCACATTCGGTAGGAATTTAAAAGTACATTGAAATGGCAAATCAAGAAAAGAGAATCATTGAAAATAAGTGTTAAAATGTGTATAAGAAGGTCAAATAATACAATAACATAATACATTTTCCAGTGTAGAGGACATTCATTTCACTTAGGAGCTTAGTGGTGTGAGGGGTACCTGCTCCTCGTAGATCTTCTCCCTGCGGTTGGCCACCTCGTTGCGGATCACCGTGCCGATGTACTCGATCACCATGGTGTGTTTCTCCAGGTCCTTGGCGGCGTACAGGCCCAGGCCCTGGATGCGCGAGCGGGCCAGGTACACGTTGTTCTTCCATTCCGTCTTCAGCCGACGGTACTGGGAAGACTTGGAGTGGACAAACTGCTTGCTGTAGGGCGTGTTGGTCTCCCCCGTGAAGGTGCTCTGGTAGGCCTTGGACATGCTGGTGCTGTTGAGGGTGTGGGGCCTGCGGAGGAAACAGCGACAGGTTGGTTCCCCGTGTCTCCACCGTGGGTCAATCATTACGGACTATTGGTCATATGGTCGGGGGCAGGGGGGGCTCACCTCTTGCAGTGGGTGGGGACCTTGGCTTCTGAGCGGGCACAGCCGCTGGGGTTGATCATGAGGGGGAGCTCCATGAGAGGGTGGCGGCCGTAGCGGAACTGGTAGTTCTGACAGTTTTCCACTCCAGGCAGCTGAGCAAGTGTTAAAACATGATCAACTCCTTTAGAAATGCTGTCAGACTGTTCGTAACCATGGCAAATTACTCTCCAGTGCTTCCCCTACATGCACCGAGCAGTGGCACATTGCGCGCCCGCTTGATTACCAGCCCCACTGCAACCATCCATTTGTGTAAAAGAAATGATGTATGGCACACTAAATGCTATTTATTTTATTTTCAAGCCTATAAAATAGGTTCCCCCTGCTGGACCCCCCTCAATTGCTACATTGTCATGTCATTGGATAAATATTGTGGGAGAATACTGCTATAGAAGAATAAAAAACATGATACTGTAGGTGGCATTAGCTCATGAATGGCTTTAGACTAAATGTAGGAAGAATAAAGATAAAAAGTAATGCAACAAGTAACTTAATAATAGAAAGTAGCCTACATATTTGATAACCCTAACCCTACAGAAGCAACAGTATTATGAAACCTAGACGATGGGATGGCTACAAATTGCAGACTGAAAACAGTATTTGCGCTAACAATAATGGCAAAAACGTATGCTATTTGTTATGCGATATTGTTATACAATTGTATGAAACCATTTCTATCAGAATTGATCAGCCCTCTGCATGCAACAACATAGTGCAGCTCACACACCTCAGCTGGAAACTACTGTAGGGAAACACTGTTCTCTGTTCATCAACGATTGGATATTTGCAACACTGGAGGTAATTCCAGGCTGATTCTTACCGACTCAGTAATGCGCATGACAGCGTGGATCGTCAGGCCGTACATTTCCTCTCCCTTTACACGGTCGGAGAAAAGCTTCAACATCGCCGATTCGTCCCGCAGCTTGGCCACCTGTTGGACCACTCTGTCCCAGATGCCTGCCGAGGAAACGAGAAAGATTACATTTTTTACATTTTTCAAGTAATGTACATCAGAAGTGGCGTATGCCCGGGGAGGCCCTGCTGTCCTACCCTCTGGCGTGGAGTCGCTGTAGTGCAGGTCCTCCATGCCGTGCTCCAGGACGCGCACCTCGAAGACGGGCCGGCTGTCCTGCTCGCTGATGCGGCAGCGGTAGCGGCAGCGTTTGTTGGGCACGCGCGTGCTCCAGTAGATGCGCGTGGCCTCGTAGCCCACGGGGAAGATGGCGGTGGGGGAGTGGAAGTTGGCCATCTGGGAGGGCAGCAGCTGGCCCACCGAGTGAAAGATGAGGCCTCCCACGCGGAACAGGTGGATGCGGTCGCCGCGCTGCAGGATGCTGGCGATCTGCTTGACCTCGTCGCGCTCGATGTAGACGCGGCGGTAGACCGAGAAGCTGCCCAGCTCCTCTTCGCTGGGGCCCTTCAGCTTGTGCTGCGTGCACAGCATGGTCTTGTCCTTGAAGAACATGCAGCGCGCCCGCACGGCGCAGGCGAAATGGTAGACGTTGGGGCAGCGGATCCGGTTGCAGCTGCCGGTGGCGCCCGTCTTCTGGCAGTAGGCGCACAGGGTGCCCAGGCCGCGGCGCAGCGCCACCTCCACGTTGATGAGGGCGCCGCCCTGCGTCTCGTACACCTCCGTGGACCACAGCGCGCAGTTGAGGTGCACCCACAGGTCCACGTCGATGTTGAGCAGGCGCGCCGGGCCGTCCGTGGCGCCGTCGCCCTCCTCGTGGCAGAAGCAGCACCTGCGCTTGTCCCGCGGCAGCCGGTCGGGCCGCAGGGCCACGCGCAGGCGGTCCATCAGCTCCGACACCTCGCGGTGGTTCTCCTTCTTGGAGCCGCCCTTGCGGATGGTGACGACGATCTGGAGGCGCTTCCAGCGCACGCCCTTCCACTTCTTCTGCCGGGGCTGCGCCGCCGCCCCGTCCGGGGAGTAGGGCCGCCGCTGCTTGACCGGCTTGGCGGTCTCCACTTCCATGGCGTCGGGGGAATCCCCGGGGGTCCGGGCGGGCTCGTCCGGGGCGGTGGGCTCCTCTTTAGTGGCCGGGGTGTCTCCCCCGGGCGCATCGGGGAGCGGGGGTGTGCGGTCAGCGGGATCAGCGGGTTCTTCAGGAGCAGAAGAAGCGTCGGCGGCTCCCGGACATTCAGACGGTTTCTCTTGAGCGTGGGCCGGCGGGGCCACGGGCTCCTGCTCCGGCTCCGTCTTGATCTGAACCGCGGTGGGGCCAGAGGGCGGCTCGGTTTCCACCGTAGCCTCCTCGGCGGGAGCGGGGTCCGACGGGGGAGGTGGAGGCGAGGGGGAAGGGGGCGGAGATTCCTCCACCGGTATGACGGGCAGGTGGCGTACGTCCAGGTCATTGACGTTGGTGGTGTAACAGTGCTGCGCTGGTTGGTCCTCCTGCTGGGAGAGCTCCTGTGACACACGGGTGCGGAGGTGAGACCGAAGCTCCGGAGAACGTCAAAGAAATGAATAAGACCTACACAGCCAGCCAATGACTCTAACCTGCTTGATGAGTGAGAGGACGTCCACCTGTTTCTTGAGTGTACATCCTGGTAGCGTCACGTCAAACTGCCTCAGCCACTCGTCCTGGCTCACGGAGGGGACGTCGTTTATACTGCCGTCCCCTAAAGAAAAACAACAAAGACACGCTTAATATTTCAATGTATGGAATTTGGACGTTCCAGGTGCAAGTCATGAAGGAGAGGTGTGGGACATGGGAGCTTCATGTACCTGGCTGTTCAGGGGCATTACCTGGCCCAGGGGCTCCAGGTGTTCCCGGGCTAGGAGGGAAGGTCACCTCGTAGGAACCGGGCATCCTTATGTGAAGCAGCTGGGCCATCGCCACCATCATGTGGTTCAGATTCTACAACACAAGAGCGGCGGCGGTAAGATTAAATCATCTTCTCTAAGAACAACGTGCTGAAGTAGGCCAGCGGTGCTCGTACCTTGGCTGCAGCGGAGGACAGCATGAAGGTGACGGAGACCTCGTTGTTTTTGGAGCTGTCCCAGTGATTCGATGTGGAAACAGCCTTGCTGTCAGCGGCCTCAAATGGCTTGTTCTCAGGAAAAACTATGCAAAGAAACATGAAAGAGATGGGAAAACACAGCCATGGGGAAGCCCAACTCACCGGCTTGTTGATCCAAGGCAAGTTGTCACTTCAGCTTTAGAATTAATCGAATGCCTTTTAATCCATTGATATGCAACTGAAACAAATTACTCTTATAACTGAATGCAAGACTACCAATAAAAACTTTCACAACAGACCGCTTGGGCGGCCACAGTTTCAAGATGTATTGGACCAATACATACAATCCTTTATTGGGAGAATCATGACAATATTGGGAAGACATCATAAAATACCATTACTAAAGGATCTAGGAGCTTTATCTTGATATAATTTCATGAAATCAATGCATCTTCAAACATTTCCTGAGGTATACTGGTGTTGGGGATTCAGTTCCTCTATGCTTGGCCCCGGAGGCTGTGGGTCTGTACCTGGGATAGCGGTGCGCGGTATGAGAGGGATGATGGGGGATATGGCCCGCTCCGTCTCCTCCTCTTTAGGCTCGCGGAGGCAAGGGAACCGGGCCATGGCGTCGCCCAGGGTGCTCTCTGGGGACGACGCTTGGATGATACTCTCCGAGGCGTCCTCGTCGTCGCTCTCCATCCTGAGGAGGAAGACAACAGATGTTCCATTTAGGTGGTCTAAACATGGCGAGTATCCAGGTGGGCGCTAGAATATAGTCAGCAAACGCTTTTTACTTTTAAATCATGGAAACTTGTATTTAGGTTTACAAATGAAAAGAATCGTTGGGCGCTTAGAATACGTTGGGTGCAGAACGTCTGAAACCAAGCGGGCTTCAGACGCACGTGCTGACCACTTTAGCCTGTCTGAAGTAGTCCCACAACCAGGCCCTGGAGTTCATCATTTTAGGTGCAAGGCCACTTGGCCTGCAGCGGGGCAAAACATTTTTTTTTTAATGTGATTTTGATTTCCATTAAATAGACTAATCCATTTCTAAAAGCATTAATGCCTTTTTAATAAACTATTTTTATCAAAAGAATAATTTATTTGTTATTCATACTATGGTTGAGAAGAGGTTTAGGGTCACATACCATCAGTACAATCATTGAAGCCTCGGGGCACTCAAATGAACAAGAGATATTGAAAAACATTTTCACAATTTACAATTTTAATCAGAGTCCTCATCGTTTGATGATGGGGCATCAGGGGGTTCTGGTGCTTCTCTGGCCCATAAGGACTTATGTTTGGCCTTCTTTTTGCAACTCCAGCCATCCACAGCACTTTGACTCTGATACTCAGCAGGAGCACTTTGACTTGATGACCAAGATCTTCTATGGTCCCTGTGGAAAGGATAAGTGCCAGTTTCCCTGCGTCTGCCTCGTTATAGAAAACTGGTGCTCTACTTGAGAGGTGGACACAGGGAAGACCAGTACTATTTTTTTTTTTTTTATCAGGTGCAACCGATTTGTGCACTTCTCCTGCTTGTGAGTCAAGAAGACTTTCCAAAGAGGGAGGAAACTTTCATGAAGAAGGCTACCCCATTCAGCGGGGTGTTTCTTAACTGGAACTTCAGTGGGTCGTGTTTCCAACGAGAGAACTCACACCAGCGCTACCATACAGCCGCGATGTAACTTCCAGCACTGCCCAAAACCTTTATCCATCAACCGCCAGTCTATTCAACTGGAATCCTCCGACGTGCATCCTCCGTCTACTCCACCTCGCTGTGCGACGCGGTGCACACTGAGGGGCAAGGACGGCCATAACCGCCGTTGAAGTCCGCCATTCAACCAATCATGTTACTGGCATCCATCGTCTGATTGCGCCCCCTAGCGATCGTCGATATGATCGGCCATTATAACAATTATATTCAACATTAATTATAAAATTGTCGTTTTATTTTTCTAATTTCTTCTAAGACGGTCTTCCCCTTAGACCGGCCTGAGCCTCCACTGATTTAAGTTTCTATACGTGGTGCCGGCGGTGCGGTCATGATGAGCAGGCAGTGTGTAGCGTCCTGCACGGGTCGGATTTTCAAGCCAAATAGTTCCGCAACAGGGGGGCGGGGCGGGCGGGCGCCCCCCCGCGCCCAAGCGCGCGCACCCCCCCACCGCACAGGCGGGGCACACCGGGAAAAAAA
>JAOPJO010000001.1:4098396-4110178 GCA_027123675.1 Molva macrophthalma
ATGGTTACGACCCACGCCAACTTTATGATACTTTTTTAGTACCGTCGTTGTGTAACTGTTATCAGCGTTATAATAAGTGATGCTGTATATGAAATCCGCCACACACCGTAGCATTATACTATAGGTGTCCGGGAAGCCTAACTTTCTCGCAGACACCGCAGTCAACCGCTGCCCAGACAGATCTCCACACGTCCACACAAAACGCGCCGCCAGCCCCTTGGTCATGACGTCCGACTACCTCGGAAAAGGTAGTCGGACATCACGAAAAGAACGCTATGTGGAGTGGAACGTTCACGTAGTGTTTTGGGGAGATAGAACTTAGGATTTTACCCCTTTTTTCTCTAAATTAGGGACTTATTTCAGTAACAGTGATAAAATGGCATAGATGACTATGTTTACGATCACAAAAGACAAATCAAATCAAAAAAATTGTTTTGGGTTCAATGGCTCTTTAAGTACTTTGTATAGCAGTTTTCATACAAAAAGCAGATCAGAGATAATAAGTGAACAATTCTGTTCACTAAATGGGTAACAAGTAACCAATTACTGGAAACAAGGTGACATATACTAGTAAGCATTGCACAAAAATCCCCATTATCCCAACTGCATGTACCAAATAAGTGCTATTGTACCTCATTGCATTGGGATCCATAACGGCAGGAGGTCCCAGAGCTTGTGGGCAGATGAGCTTTTCATCCATGCCCCCAACACCCATGGGCATCTTTCTGACCATAGCAGCCTGGGGTCCAGGTTTAGCAGCAGCAACACGGTCCTTCAGAAGAGTTGGTCAAAGGTTGATTTGTTAACCAAAGCTCAAAAGCCCTAGAGCTGCAACACACCTGCCCGGTTACACTTGTTTAACTTGTTGTTTATCTTGTTGTGTTACCTGTGGATAAGGTGGTGGAGCCTTGTGGGACTGTGGGACTGCCAGGTCTCCTCCAGGCCAGCCAGGGGCAGCGTTGCTGGCGGCAGCAGCAGCAGCCTCCTTCCCTTGCCGCACGCCCCTTAGCATTTGTTGCCTGATTAAGAAATCTCTCAGTTTCTGCCGCTGGAGGTCAAAACACAAACAATGGTTTAGAACATAACCTGGAACTGGGCATGCAACGATTATACATTTTGATGGTAAGATAATAGTCCAAGGAAAAAAAAAAAAAAATCGCAGTTTCACGACTATTATGCATTAATTTATCAAAACTGTAAATACATGTATTTTTTCTCAATAATATTTCTTTGTTGGCTTTTGTTTTCAACAGTTGCTACCTTTTGAAACAGAAATAATAAAGTACCAAATAATACAGCCCGCCCTCAAACACTAATTTCACTCTTGTGACATGAAGTGACACATCCGTTAAGCATTTTAAGCTGGTGCACCAATGTTATGACTTATGTTTCCCTGTTTCACTGTTAAGCTGCATTCCAGCCTGGAACTAATGGGCAGGACTATTCACACCAGCATGCTGCGTACGTACCTGTCGATGCTTCTCCAACTCGGATGGGCTGAGGCCCACCAATGCAGGATCCTGCACCACAGCCATGTCTGGCATTTCTTGGCTCCCGGGCATCGCTGGTTGTTGGGACGATTCCGGAGAGCGGACAGATGTTGGGTCATGGGACCCGGAAGAAAGCCTGGGGTTGAAACCATCCGTTGCCATGGCTTGCTGCTGGACATGCTGCTGCAGCTGGAGTTGAGGCTGGTTCAGCTGAGCCTGCTGCTGGTTCAGCTGAGCCTGCTGCTGGGTCATCTGAGCCTGCTGCTGGGTCATCTGATAGGTGGAGGTGCTAGGGCTGCGGCTGAAGGGAGGGGGTGCCGAGGGGTTCCCAGAGAGAGGATCCCCAGTGGGATTGGAAGCGGGAGAGGCAGGAGGTTGCTGGTTTTGGTGAGGTGAACCTCTGTAACTCGGTGCTCCCTCGGGGGCAGCGGAGGCGGGCCGCGGGGGTTTGTGAAGGGCGGCGAAAGGGTCTCTAGATTGTGGCCGAGACGGTGGTCGTGAGAAAGGGTCGGGAGACTGGAAGCGATTGGTGCCTGGAGACTGGACTGAGAAAGTATCGTTTGACAGTCCCCCTGGGGTGAGGGGTGACGGGGCATTGCCTTGAGACTGAGGGCTTGAGGGAACTCTGGGGCAGGACTCATGTTGTGCCACAGGGTGCCTCTGTGGCACAGGGGAGCAGCCGTCTCCAGACTGAGGTCTTGGTGTGAGGGGAGGCTGGCCATAGGGATCAGAGAACGGGTTGGAGGGAGACTGCCTGTAGGCCTCTGAAGGGTGATTAGGGGAAGCTCCGGGATGAAGTGGCCCACCTTCCCCTTGGTGCATCCGTGGCATCATTGGGGCCTTAAACAAAACATCACTGGACTCCAGCATTCCTGCAGGGGAGCCCGTGGCCATATCTGGCCGCCCCATTGAGGAGGAGCGGGGTGAAGGTGCATTCATATCAGCCCGGTACTGCCCCGGGCCCGAGGGTGAGGAGGCCATCGCTGAAGGGGAGGAAGATGAACCATAATCCGGGCGGCCCATCCCCTGCTGGCATCGGAAGGGATCTCCATAGTGGGGGGTGTGCGGCGGAGAGAAGAGAGGCTCCCCAGGTCCACCAGCCCTTGAATGTGGACTTTGTGGGGGTCCTAAGGACTCCAGAGAGCCTTGTTGCATCTGAAGCTGTTGACTCTGCTGTTGCTGTTGTTGTTGTTGTTGCTGTTGCTGTTGCTGTAATTGTGATCTGAAATAGGGGTCTACCTGCTGGGCCCGACGGGGAGTGCCAGGGGTCCCTGGTTGCATGTCGAAGGGGCCGGGTGCCGGCCGTCCCTGAGGTGGACCCTGTGGGCCAGGAGGAGGATAACCTGAGGAGTTGGCCTGCAAGGGGCTGGTCCCGGCCTGGGAGAAGGGGGTGGGGGGCTGTGAGTGGGTATGTGGGGACTGAGGAGGCAGCTTGGCAAAGGGATCTGTCCGGATCTCGGCAGAGCCTGGGGTCTTCAAGGGTCCGTCCGGAAAAAAGGCGGAAGAGGAGCCGTGGTTTGGAGGGAAAGGAAAGGGGCTATCGGCGGAGCTGGGCTGGGAAGGGGTGGAGACGGAGCCTGAGGGTGGAGGGATCTGGAGATGGAGACTTGGCCGTTCGCCCTTCACACGTCCTGGTTCTGTCTTGATTGGCCGGCACACCTGGCTCTCTGCCTGCTTTAAGAAGCAACAAGTGAGAGTTCAGAGAACAAGCAAGCAAACATTGTCCATGAATAGCATGGGTTCTTCCTTATCGTTTCTATAGTCGGCTGTATCATACCTTCTGTGCCTTATTGATGCGCTGAGATGCTCTGTTATCTTTGGCCTTTTGCTAATAGACAAAACAAACAACAAGGTCAAGCAACCAACTGAGGTAGACAAATTAAGAAACATGAACAACACATGATCGTCAATGATCTTTATTTATCTTATTTCGAAGCATGTAAAGATGGGAACTGGGAATTGAAGAAAAATAGACAATACCTTCCTTTAAATAAAACACCATGACTTTATTTGAATTGCCCGTAACAGCTGAAAAACCCTACTACTGTACTACCTTCAAGGGTTAATGACATCAGCCTTAACAGTGGATATTACCATTTGTCATGTAAAATATGTCCAAAACTATTCTCACAAGGATGAGACGATGACTTTCCTATATGCATAATTTGTCACGCTCATTCCATAATTGTTTACTGGTACGATAGGTAGATGACTTCTTCCAACCCTAGGAAATGACAACCTACCAGAAATGGAACCTTGTCAGCAGCAGAGACCTTCCTCCAGATTTTCATGATCTGTTTGCAGCGACTCGCCCAGTCTGTGGCAGAATTAAATGACACAACAGCTGGGTTTATCCATCATTCTACAGAAGCATCATCCTTTGGCTACTACTTTAAGCAGAGCTCCCGAGCAGTCCCTTATACAAGCTCACCTGGGTAGTCCTGCTTGAGCGTGGGGAAGTTGGTGTTGGCGTAGAGCACGGGGGAGATGGTGGACAGCTCCCCCAGCTCCTCGTCCTTCTCCCAGCGCTGGAGGCTGCGCTGGTTGTAGGAAAGCCCATCGCCCTCTACCTCAGTGGGGGTGGGTGGAGTGGAAGGGGTGGCCGGAGTAGAGGGCGTGGCCCAGGGACTTTCCTCTCCCCCATCTGGACTGAACAGCCCTCCACGGTCCCTAGAGACAATAATAATGTACAAAGAGAATTTATTATTGTTTTAAGGATAAGGATCGAATGGAGGTTTCTATGATAAACACGTGGGAGTAAAAGGTATGAGTAATATGTACCGCATGTCAAAGAATGGAGACTGTGCAAGGCCAGGGAAGGTGTCCATCACTCCAGCTGAGGGCAGGGACCCTGGAAGATGTCAAAAAACATTTTCAAACTTAAAACTCCAACATGAAAGCAATCTCAGTTTTATTTCACATAAATAGATACATTCTTAACTAAATATCCTCAGTAACTACAGATAATATCAACATGAAAACCAATCTCAAATAAATACATTGTCTTAAAATAATACATTCTCACAGTAAGTAGCTGTCATTATTGTGGTGTAATACTGTATTGCATTGCTATGCACACCTGAGAGGAGAGGTCTCTGTTGCAACGAGTTGCGGTTGAGCTCTCCTTTACTGCCCTCTAAAATGGGCTTCATGCCCTCCAGAGTAGAGCCGTCTGACACCCCCAGAACCTTGCGGAAGAACTGCTCCGAATCTTGGCTCTCCATGCCTTGTGGAAGACCTGATGCATGAAACAAACGTTATTCCCAGTGGAGACTACCAAGTTCCTAAAGACTTCCAACATCTACACAAAGACACCAATGTAAATACTATTTACCGTCACTTTTCTCTGCATCAGAGCCGTGAGGATCCGAGGAGGCCTGGTCCTTCACAGATGAGAAAGGCGTAGAAACTCCTGGAAAGACATGATGGTTAAATCCAATCCTCACTCCCGTGGTTAAAAAAAACCAAGCCCCAACAGACACTAGCCAGCAGAAGTCTCACTCACTTGCTCCCTGAGTCTGGGGTGTGTCCACCACCTCGTGCTTGAGAGGCAGAGTAGCCTCCATCACCCGATCCTGGGCTTCAGCTAAGGGGGCAATCAAATAAAAAGGACACCAAAGTGAGCGCCAACCATTTCATATAACTAAATTGACGGCGCCACCCTTGATTACATGTCAAGTAAGGGGCACGTACCATCTTGGGTTGGAGGTTTAAGCCCCGGCAAGGCTGGCTCAGGGGGTCGAGAAGGGCACATTCCTGGCCTCTGGACCGGAGGTATCATGACCGCCTTCTTACTCATGTCAATAAGTGTCTTGCCAAAGAACGCCTCCTGTTATAACAAAGAGTTAGGGAGGTGATAGGGTTGTGCCACTGGGTTGTGTGAGAACAGAGAGGCAGAGAGCATAGAACGTACCTGGAGATATGCAGGGAACATGTCCTCAAGTTTGCTCTTCTTTCTTCCCCGGCGTTTTTTCTGTTCCTCGCCCTCTGCTGGCTTAGGGTCCATGATGTTGTCTGTGTCTGGATGGGGACCTGGAGGAACATGAGGACATTGAGAGAAGCCTGTCCATCTGAATAATCAATATTTATAACAAGCACTCTTGTTTAGGTCACCGACCCTCCTCAATAGTTCTTTCCAATGGCTGTCCATCTAAAGTGGTCTCTCCAGCCAGCTGGGCGAAAAATCCTTTCTTAATCCTTGTGTGACATTTTCTCTGCCGCACCATGAAGCCACCAATCCCTGAAAGACAAGGTAGGTGAGTGATATGGGAGCATTGTACCCAGTAGCGTACACCCAGTACATGGTTGTAGTAAACAGTGTATTGATTTTACTGGTGCTCACCAGGTCGGTAGGGTTTCCTCTTTCTTTTCTTGCTGTCCTCCGTCTCCTCTGCACCTCCCTTGACTCCATCACAGTAGCCCAGTCCCTCACCGCTGCCCTCCGCGCCCAGCTCTCTCTCGGGGCTCCCTGGTGGCTCCATCTTAGTCTCGCAATCCATCGGCTCCCCGCAGCCTAATATAGACGGAGTGGAAGAAAAATAATGGAACTTGATAAGGTTGAGTTCACAAAAATGAAACTACATTAAAAAAAATGGGATTATAATACTTTGTGTATTTTGTTGTAATTGTGTATCTTTATGTTTTGGGGTTTCTTATCAAGGAAGTAGAGCTCCAACCTTTGCCCTCTTCGCCTTCTCCTTCCCCCTCTTTGAGCTCCAGGCCGTCTCCCCCCTCCCCACAGAGGCCTCCCAGGCGGGAGCGCCGCTGCCTCCTCTTGTGCAATGGGGACATGGAGATGCTGCGCAGCAGGGACATGCCCGACTCAGTCAGCCACACGCCCTCCAGCCGGTAGAACTGGGGCTCTGGGGAGACACGTGGTGGACATGACATCAACTGAAATAAGCATACCTTGTTAACGTCCCAACATTCGTGTGACCACTCACCTGGCTCCTTGATCTTTACGGAGGCCATGATGGCTGACTCCACCACTACAGAAAATAAAGAAACACGGTAGACAGTGAGGAGATGATTTTGATGCCATTATGTGAACAAACAGCCAGTCAAATCTTTTCCCCCGTATACACACACCCGCGGTGACGGTTCAGCCACTTACCTACGGGCTTGGGAACGTAGGGAGTACAGGACGTGCATGCAAAACCCTCATCAGAGGCCTGCTCTACCTCGTCCTCCGTGTACAGACTCTCGCACACCGCATGGACCCATCTATACAAGGGAACACATCCGTCTCAACACACGATAACAATAATGCTTCTCCGCCTGTCTTCATTTGTGGAAGTCAAATGAGCCGTGGCTCCGTCGATACTGTTGTAATGAGCTGCCCACCGGTCGCAGTGCTGACACTGCAGCAGAAGCTCCTCCTCCATGAAGTTCTCCCTGCACACAGGGCAGGTGACCAGGCTGGCGCAGGGGCCACAGTGGGTGTAGTTGTTCTGCCACTCGCAGTGGAACCCTGGCGAGTTGGAGCCACACTGCACGCAGCTCACACACCTGCAGTCACATGCAAATCATATTGTTTATTATTACGACGTGTGAATGCAAAAAGTGTGCAGGAACCACAGTTGGAAAGTGGGGACACATTTTCCATTGTTGCCAACGACCAGAGAAGGGGAACTGGGCCATCGACGTGGCTATTGCATATATGATTTACATAATATTCAAATTGCCAAGCGTTCATTTCCATTTGTCCTGAATAAAAAGGAGTTAGTGGGAGGGTTTGTTAGCCCTTACCATTTACACTTCCAGCCGCCCTTGGGGACCGTGTGTAGGGGCGGATCCAGGCAGTACGTGTGGTAGCTGACGTCGCAGTCGTCACACAGCAGCAGGCGGGAGGGGTCCGAGGCCTTCCCACACACCTCACACACGATGCACTCCAAGCAGCGCCAGCCCTTACGGAGCATCATCTTGGTGATCTAGAGAGGAGGATTTACAAGTTTGTGTGATTGATTGAGAGAGTGAGTGACAGCAACAGTGATAAGAGTGAGAGAGTGAGAGAGTGTTACCTTGCTGTTTACACAGTATGGATGGTAACACTGTGCACACTGAGCACAGGCCAACAACTGTCCCTCGGCTCCCTTCCCAAAACTGCCACACACGACACACATGTCCTGGGAAAGAATAATGACCATAGGAAATGGGGGGAGAGATAACATTTGTGTTACAAAACCCGTCTTCAGTTCAGGATCTTTTGCAACATCTTTTTGTTGTTGACACGGCAAATTCCAGCAAATGTCACAAGTGAATGGAAATGTGAAAGGACAGAGCGGTACCTGGAGCAAGACAAATTTATCAGTGTTTGAGAAGAGCACCACGGTGTTCTGCATGGCATCGTCTTCCTCTTCTACTTCCCCTCCGTCTTCCTTATTATGTCCAGTCTCTGCAGTCATGCTTAGCTGTTGGGGGACGACATCATTATTGTTGTTGCATTGCCTCCTTGTTGAATTGCCTGCATGTAAAGCACAGAGATAGGAAGACACAAATCGTGTTTTCAACATACCAGGAAAGCATCAATGCAGGAGGCCATGGCTTTGAGGCGTGACCTCCCACCGCGCCCCCGCCCTCCTCCACCACGAGGTCGCCGTTTCCCTGGGAAACCGCTGCCCCGTCCCTGGGGTTCACAGGAGAAAAGATGCATGGTTTTGTCACAGGGTTGCGGCTACACTTAACGGTAACCTTTAGATATTCATTTTATGGACCTCAACACACTAGGTGAGGCTTAAACAAGAGAATAACACGGTACCTGTTTGATCCGCGAGCGCCCGGGGGACCCTCTCCGTCTCACCTTCTCGCTGTCACATTTGTGCGGCTCAAAGGGCAGCGAGTCGTCCGTCTCGGTGAGCAGGGAGTCTGCACGGGAGCGGCGTGACGGCAGGAGGCAGAAGTCTTGTGGGTCGGGTTCCGCTGGGGACCCCAGGAAGCCACTGCTGCTCCCGTCCCCGTGGCTCATGTTGGAGGCCTCGTCTAGCAGCTCCACCTTCACCTGTCGCTCCAGGCAGTCCTGCGGCTCCTCCTTGATCCTCACCTGGAGACACTTAATTTGCTCACCGCCATCCTCATCATCCTCCTCCTCCTCCTCATCGTCGTCTTCATCTTCCTCGGACTGAGGTAGCACTCTGCAGTCTGCCTCGTCAGCAGAAGGGCACCCCTGGGTGTCAACTGAAACGGAGGGTGGCCGAGGCAATGTCGAGGAAGGAGAGCTGGACCCCAGACATGGAGTTGGCTTCTTCTGGTCTGCCTGGTCGACCGCCATGGATTCAGAGTCCTCCTCCTCCTCCTCCTCCTCTTCTTCAGGTGTGGATGTTGATGAAGCCTGATTGGATGGTAGGGCAGTGGTGGAGATGGTTTTCTGTTCAGCTGTGGTGTCCACTCCCTGCATCTCAGGCTCCTCCATCTCTCCAGGGCCCTGCTGTGAGTCTGGTGTTGGCCTCACAGGAGACTCAGTGGAATGGGTCTCAGCATGGTGAGAAGAGGCTTGGGACTGCTGGCTCTCAGCCTGTCCTGCCATCTCTTCTACAGCGGGAGCACAAGTGGCCTCCTGTTCTGTCCCTTCACATTCTTTTATTAGGTTGAAAGAATGCAAGTTTATTAGTGTTTGTGTCTATGATTAGATACACCATCAAATAATATCCCCCCGTGTCGAGAGTTCAATGAAGGAGAAAAGAATGTGTAATTTCTATAATGGGTCTTGTGTTTACCTGTAGTTGGAGCAGAGGGCTGTTCTGAGATAACCTCCTCCGATTCTGGCTGCTGCTCCACCTTTTCACTGCTCTCCTCCACTTTTACCGTCTCAACAGCTGCAGCTTCAGCCCCTGAATAGACCCATAAGGTAACAAAATGATGCACAATACCGAAGGAATACCAAGAGACCATTCGTCAGATAACACAAACCACAAGCAGCGGTATGGTTAGCTGATATGTGCTTTAGGCATACATACCCAACTCCATGGGCGTCTCGTCATCTACGGCCTCCGTCCCATCTATCAACCCCTCTGCTGATGTGGTCGTGTGTTCCTTTGTGACCGCTGGTTCATCCGTCTGCTCGGTTGTCATCTCTATTACCGCGTTGTTCTCCATCTCCTCCGAGGCCTCTCCAGCCTGTGTCTCTGCTGGGTCCGGTGGAAGCGGAGGCTGAGCTTCCTTACAAAGCAGACAGGTGTACTTATCTCCTGTAGACTCTGCAGCCGCCGATGCACATTCACTGTGCACATGCCTAAAAAACATTACAACAACAGTCATGAAAAATGCCTCACTCAAGGATCATATCAATTTAACCGGTTACAATCAACCCATTGACCATGGTGGTGGTGCTACAGGGACCTAGTGATGATGGTGCTAACAGGGACCTGGGACTGACCTGTGGCACATGCTGCAGCTCTGCAAGGTGACAGATGGGGAGGCAGCTTTACTGCACACAGCACATATGGAGCTGCGCTGCTGCTGGCAGTCCTCACACACAGCGTAGTTATCAAACCACTGGGTGGAGCCTGGTAGCGTTAGCCCACGGATGCCACACTCTGAGCACACACGGCACCTCTGGGGTAGGACAGGCGATTAAAAAGGTCAAAAACAAACATGTCAGAATTATACAGCACACATAAAGTATCAACAATGATGGACAATTGGCTTTCTATATATTACGGACAACGTAAGCTTACTCTGCATTTCCATGGGTCAGAGGGGAGGGATTCCATTGCTGGCTGGAGGCAGAAGGTGTGGTAGCCCTTATCACAGGCGTCACAGACCAACATCTTGGTGTCTTCGCCTGGTTTTCTGCAGCGTTTTTAATAACAGGTCATTTTAAAGAACTGTATTTTTTCTGATGCAAAGCAAGTAAAGCTCCGACCCAATATTTTTTATACTAAAAAACGATACAAATCCGATGCAAAACCGCAAAGGTTGTTTTTTTTTTAACAATGAGTTCTGGACGGAAAGAGGGCATGTTGACTCACCTGCAAGTCTGGCACACTTTACACTCCGGGCACTGCCAGCCCGTCCGCTGGATGGGTGTGGCTCCGATCTCAAGACAGGCGGCGTGATAGTGCTGCCCACAACCGGTACAGAACAGAAGGTCCAGAAGGTCCCCTGCAGAGTCGCAGACTGCACACCAAGCCTCCTCACCCGCTGGAAGACATAGCTCACTGTTAGCACCGTCGATGTAGGGTGTTAGGACATCCACAGAAAAGAATGACGCGTCTTCTTACCCAACTCCTCTGCCTTGTCAATGTGCTCTGAACAGAGGAGCGCCAGCTTCTTCATGGACAGAAAGGAGCCACTGGCTGCTGAGCAGGGGAAGTGGTAGAACCGGGAGCAGCCCTCAGCATGGCAACGTATCGTCGCACCCAACCGTTTACAGTATTCACAATGCTGGAGGGAAATTTTAAAAGAGGCTGTTACTACCCACTTTCTTGCGATGGTTGTCTTACCTTATTTTGAAATTAGCTTGTTACTAAATGTTAACCATCAGAGCGGTCACGTACCCGTTGTGTCCCTGAGATAACAACCGTATCCACATCCTCCAGTTGGTCATTCTCCAACCGTTTCACTCCCTCTGACCACACTGCACACCAGTGATGGACCCAACATCCTCCTGTTCAACCAAACGCACCGCAAAATGCACCTCTCAGCTCCACATCCAAAGTAGGGTAAACAGAAAGACCAATAGATAAAACCTGTGAAATGTACATTAAGTGGTGGAGTAGAAAAAAAGATAACTTAATATCTTTGACAACTCACCCGAGTCATCAAAGAGTGCTGCGAGGCAAGAGGAGTCGGAGAATCCGATGGAAGACAGGTCATCGTTCCCGGGCCCTGGCAGGGAAGAAGCGGTGGGTTCCAGGGTCGGCCGCTCAGAAGATGGCCTAAAGTGTCGGAGTTCCCGTTGTCCATGAAGGCTGCGCTCCACACAGTTACAGAGTGCACAGGCTCTCGTGCTCTCCCTGTACAATACCAGACCAAATGTTTATTACACATTTACAAACAATAACTCCCAACATTAGCCAAGATAAGGTTTTTGAGAATACTGTTTTTAGGTGTCTTAACTAGGCCGGGACTTACACGAATGTGCTGGACATGGCGGGCTTAGCGCCAGACTTGTCATCCTCAAGAGGAACCGTCTCCGACTCCTCCCCAGATTTGAGAGGCTGCTTTTCAGGGGCGCTGTCATCAG
The DNA here is from genome assembly GCA_027123675.1 of Molva macrophthalma. Taxonomy (NCBI): domain Eukaryota; kingdom Metazoa; phylum Chordata; class Actinopteri; order Gadiformes; family Lotidae; genus Molva; species Molva macrophthalma. Next base: position 4,110,070 of record JAOPJO010000001.1, read on the forward strand.
CTAGGAAGGTGTTTTAAAAAAGTTAAAATGAGATAAATGTCACACACACACACACACACACACACACACACACACACACACACACACACACACACACACACACACACAC
>JAOPJO010000001.1:4110278-4123398 GCA_027123675.1 Molva macrophthalma
CACACACACACACACACACACACACACACACACACACACACACACACACACACACACACACACACACACACAGGTAATATAGCAACCATGGTGTTCATCGTAGTATTATTAGCATACATAATGTAATTCAACACATTTGTCTACGATCAAAAATAAGGAATGGGAGCATATTGTATTACCTGTTGGTTCCGAGTCATTCTCTTCGCAGTTAGATTTCTGCTCATCCATCCCCTCTATCGAGTTTGACCTCCTTGAGAGAGATCTAGAGTTAGAGACAAAGAAGAACAATGTAGCATTGTGAAAATAATTAACATGCCCAGCCTGCAAACAGTCATTGAATATTTAATTTCATGAGTCTTAATGTAATGGATTCTAGCATACCTTAATAAATAAAGCATTGGTGAGAACAAACTAGAAAAGCCAATAAAACACTATATTTTTTAACTTCACGAGGGTATACTAATAACTTTTAGGTTGCCCCATTCGTGAGACTTGCATGCATGTATCGGCTTAAGCAAATGAAACAAAGATATGTTCGAATGAAATTCAAAGTCATTAAAAGGCCGCTCACGACAAACAATTGTTTCAATGCAGATCATTTCCGTACAACGAGTTAATGTGAACAGTGCCAATATACCGCGATGTTGCTCGCAAAGTAACCAAAAAACGAATATAGCGCCAGCTTTTTAAACATAGACATCGTTAAGAATTATTGTACCATTGGAATACGCGTTCATGAAGCAATGCATAACCCAATTACTTCCATTTACACCACTAAATGAACAACATTTTACAAATGAGATGTTTTGATAAATAACAACCATAAAACGGGGTACACAAAGACAATACGACTTCCGTATTAAGACCTTCCTGTTGCAACAGTGCTAATTTCGTGTTGAACTATTGCAATTTGCAACGCAGTTCCGTCACCCGACAAGTCCTAAAAATACCGTCAAGCAGACGACAAGAACATCAATTGTTATTTACTCAAAACATGTTTTGACTTCCATGTACGTGTTTAAAGAATATCTATTGTCAATATAGCGAAAGTGCGTTAGTCAATGTTTAGCCATGGCCCAGGAGTCCAGCAGGTATTCATTCCCTTGCCTTGTATGTTAAAACACATGCAAGATAAATCTTTGAAACAAAACAGCCAGATTTACAGCCTTCCGATGCATTTCATAATAACTTAGAGAAATGTGCATTGGGATGTTTTAGTCATTCACAGCACATGTATCTATATAATACGTGTGGCGTCCGAGAAATGTCGCTCATCGATTCAAAGTATTTTTCAATAGTCCTCGGGGTTAATAGAGATTGAAGCGGGAGGGTGGGTACAACTTGTGAGGATATAGCCTAGTTGGCAGGATATAAACGAAAACTAAACTAAATCAACCAGATGTATTTGCTCTGAGAACCGTTTGCGCGTATTGCTCTCAATGCTCAAATCCCAATACACCAGCACAAACGGAGTTGTCACTCAAGAGACTTCCAACCGACCAATAAATAAAAACCGGTGAACCAAGAACGAAAGTTTTAATGAACACTGAGCACGGTATGAGGGAAAACTACAGTGTACGTAGAGGTTCTCTCCAACACAACCCCCAGCAGATTGTGTGCAATGATTCGTAAGTGTTCATGTAGAACATAAGTTGGTAATGTCAATTGCAGGATTAAGATTTACTTTTAGCCACCAATTGCCGTTTTGTGTATGTCAGAAGATGATACACAGGTCCATCTAAATGAAAGACACGGTCGATTATAAATAGTACGACATTAAAGTGGGCAATTCGCCGCACTGCTTAGTGTAAACAGTGACTTCAAAGGATTGGTCCTGTGCCAGCAATTAGCTAGGCCCGAGAAGCTAACGACAATCGCATACCATATAGCTGAAAATGTAACCCTAATGGTGAAACAAACGCGGAATGTTTAAAGAACGCATATATTGTATGTGAATAGAGCGGGCCAATCTATAAACAACGAAGCTGGAGTTTGCGAAAGCATTAACCCAAGTTAACAATATGATAGCTAGCGTTAGTTTTCCAGCAAGTACCCACAACCATCTCACAACTGTTAGCATAGCAAACATTAGACGGTTTAAGGTCAGAATGGTCTCTTTGCAGAAGTTTAAAAGAGGTTTATATAAAAATGACTCACCTTACAACCCAAATGTGGAGTCCTCATACATCAGTTTAACTCAGCAAACCATGCAGCTTCACAAAATGTTGACGGTTTTCTCATGTTATGTACCGGACTAACGTGGCTAGCCGGCTCGGGGAAGAGTGGGGGAAGTGCACGGCTGGTAGCAGGCTGATCCGCGAGGCTAGCTCCAGCAAGCCTCAACTAATCCCTTATCTCTAGCAACGTTACGCTCACTTTGCTGTAGGGTTCATGAGCTCCGATTCAATATAAAAATGTCCAAATCAAGGATCCCAGAATGAAAAAGTCCACCCAAGTTGATGCAGTGTTAAAAGCCTCCTTAGCTGGTCGGCTAAGTCCTTGCTTGGTGTAAACTAGCCTGGAAGCTAGCTCTCCAAGCAGCCCCTGTTCAGGAATCTTTCACGCCAGCAGGTCGCTACAACAACTAACTGCAAGTTTGCACTAAATCGTCCACCAGACGATGTGTCTAAAAACAAAAGTTGACGCCTCGGTACATATTCTCCGAGGCTGTATGCGCTTCCTGGCATGCAGCTACTTGGATTTGCAGCTCAACTTTGCCTTTGGTACCCTTGTATGGGTCACCATCATCACTTCACTTCGGTTGCGTTGCGTTGCGTCTTTACACGCCGAACCGTTTCACTAAGAGGCTAGCGGCTAGTAGTGCTAGCTACGAACAACTACGTCAAATATATCTTAAAGCACACCGACGTAGCAAACATAATGGCTGTTATATGGTTGATGTAACTATGAACTTCGGTTTGACTAAATCAATATTTAAAATGCAATGTGTCAACGTTAATTACGTTAATACGCTAAAAGATTAAAATCGGTTGTTGCGTGGACAGATGGAATATGGTGGGAATAATAGATATCATATCAGGTCATTAGATTGTCGAAAATAGGGGTAGCCATTTTATTAGACAGTAGCATAGTACGATCAGAACTACACTAGCATACCACAGTTGATGTCATATACGAGGTGAAGTTTTATGTGAGCTGTATAATGTCACTATCCTCAATATTTCCTATTCTAACCCGTCTGGTTGTGCTATTACTGTATTTACTTTGGTAGACGACTCGCTACATATGTTCATATTAATTAATTACGCATGCAATAATAGTATCAAGCGTTTGGCCAACGCTTGGTCTATTTGGTCTATTTATTTCAACAAGATCACAATCAACCAATCATCGCAGTGTCTCAAAAGCTCTGTTCAATCTGTTTATCCGAAGGTAGGTCATTCTGTAGTATGTTATTGTAAACAGCCCGTGGTAGGCCTAGGTCCTTTATCTGCGTTTTCCCCTCCAAAATGAACATGATAATGATTAAAAAAAGGTCAACGTTTTGAAAACATTTTTACTGATACTACAACTTTGTTAAACACAATGTTATTTTGCTTTGCCGCTCTGACCTATTATTTGAACTGGAAAGGCTGAATAATATGTTTTTGACAGTAGCTGTCGAATTTCACAGCGGATTTCATCTCTCTGGGGTCAACTATAGGTATATATGTCAACTATAGGTAGGCCTAACTATAGTTGAGCATTAGGGCGAGGTGGTAGGCCTGCAGAACTCTTAATATCCTTTTGTTCAGATCAGCTGAATATATAATATTCTATAGATTGGCTTCAAGATATTCTTCCACTGAGTATTTCCATTGCACCTTATTATTATTTATAAGTATATTTAATTGGTATTTTCTCTCTAATGACTGTGATGTCAATGTATTTTATTTTATGGACTTAGTTATTTTTGTGGAATTAACCCATCAATCAATTATTTTATACACTGAAAGCATTTAATGCACTGTAAACATATATCAGGTCGATGGCAGAACAGATGGTTGTTGTAGTCTGAGTGCCATCATGGAAAAGATACAGGTTTGAGTTCTGTAAAGGAAACCCTGAGTAAATCCATACTCCATCGGCCAAAAGGTGCAATAGGAAGTAGCAAGCAAAAGTCCACAAATCATCGATGAAATACATATTAAGCCCTTTTCTATAATCTGAATTATAATACTAGAAAAACAATAGGTATCCACAGATACTCTGTGAATACCTAATAAAGAGCTTAACAGAAAAAAGCTTCTAATCAAATGGGATTTCTTAAACATTGTCATCTCTTTCCTCAACTTTGAAAATGATTTGAAAGAAGTTAAAGTAGACTTTTAAAAGTAGTAGGCATAAGCATTAGGCAGTTTTTAATAAAGGCACTACCATTATTACTTAACTTCGTTTTAAGCTTTACTAAGATTGGAGTAGATTGTTTTGTGTCTCGACTGGTTGGAAGAGAGTGACTGTGCAGTGATTGGCCATTGGATGTAAATAGAGGGAGGGATTACATCAACCAACTTGTCCTATTGGCCAGTTAAGGTAATGGTTGGTTTCCCATCTGTCTCTTGTATCCTAAGGATAATCCTCAGAAATACCAGCTCACCACAGCTGTCCACCACCAGAACCAACTTGAACAATAGATAGTGTGTTGTTGTGTAGTGTGCAACACCTCCACTCACCTTTTATTCATGTAATGCTCCCCAGGGGTTATGGTTAAAATTGTCAAAGTGGATGTTTGTAGTTTGTATATTTCAGGTGTCTTGTAAATCAAAATAGTCTACATGTGAAGGGACAGAATGCTTCTAATCCTTTAAAATCAGCAGAATCGTCATATTTTACTCTGATTACTTCCACTATTTGATCTGAACTATTTTAAAATGTAAATCAGATAGGCTATAATATGTGTTTTGAGGAGCACTCTTTAAGATTGTCTAGTGTTGTTCCTCTGGCTATTGACATGATGGCTAACATTTAGACTTCTTAGTGTTTCTTCTCTGCAAGTGTAGATTAACCCTTGAGGAACAGAAAATCACATTTGTTAGCCAGCATTACTCGCTAACAATGTTTCATATTGAATGCGAGTAGTAGTAGTATTACATACTATATAATACACTTTGCCCCCTGAGCCCAGTGGATCATCTTCTTAAAATCCTCATGTAATTTAATTTGTGCCACAAGAGGGTGTAGGTGCACCCATTAATGGTGTTACGTTTTAAAAAGTAGGGGGAAAAAAGAAAACAGTAAGTCAAGCATATATGTGCGCAACATTTGCAAGTGCCCATTGGTCTTTGAAAATCATTAGAATTCTTACGGGAATTTTACAAAATGTTCCTATAATCTCGTTCGTGACATTGCTGACACAGGGTGGTATGGCTTATGGTGCACTGTAGAATATCAAGTAGTGTAAGTCTGGGTTACTCATTAACTGCTTTTTCCACCAGATCTATGTTCTGCCCTTCAAACAGTTATAATCCGAGAAATAATTGTTTACATATTTTAAAGGATTTGAAAGAGCAATTCACAGCAAAATATCATGGTATTTAACTGTCGAATGGATTGATTTTAAGATCTACTGTTTAGTAATATAATAAGGAGGAAAAAACATTTAATAAATGTAAATTATTTGCAAATTGACGAAGAATGTACAAAAATAAAGCTTTTATTGTTTTTTAAATGCATCATCCTCAAAGCATTAGAATAACAGCAATTATTTATATTTTGTCACGTTTTAACAAGTTACAAAATTTACAAATGGAGACAGTGACTTTGGTAAGAGCATTTATATAATATCAAGTCTTTATAAAATAATATACTTTGTCGCATATAATTATATCTCATGTATTATATTACTTATGAATTCTTTAATATACAAGACAATGCAAATAACAGTGATCGGGAAGGCATTTCAAGCAACGGCCTACACTGCAGGAAATCAATGAAATGGAAGCTACTCGTGCAATATGCTTGTGCTTATATTCATTGTGATTAGGGATGGAATATCCTAGAGTCCAGGAAAACTTGTCCAAAACTGTACAGCAATCTAGCATACCAGTGTATGTTTGACACCTCTTCTTTAATGTCCATTATTAAAGTCACGTTGCACTGTGTAGTGTCACTTTCACCATATGTACCTGCTCTGCCATTAACCAAAGTGTTCAGATCAAATCCTTTTGGATACTTCTTAGGGTAGCTCTTCTTGTCTTCTGCAGCCTGCCGTTCTCCTTGGCTCTCTCCCCAAAGCAGTTGATAGATTGAGAAAAGAAAGCGAACAGGTCCAAACGCCCAGTGTGCAAGTCTGTGGTCCTCTACCACTGCATAGGTGGATGCCAGCACCCCATCAACAAACAGAGTGCCATCTTGTGTCAAGGGTGAGTAGATGCCCACACCCTCCTCTACTGAAACAGAGATGATCTGAGATGGTCGCACTCGGCCACCTGATCCATGGATGAGAACGTAATCCCCTTTCTGGGCTCGGCTAGCAAACCTAGCCTTGTACTCTCCATGACGGAGGTTGTACTGGGAGGCGAGGAAGACCAAGTGCTGGGGGGTGAGGACCAGTCGGTTGCCATCTTCAGTCTGCAGCGCTAAGAAGGTGGACCGGCTCTGCTGCTCCCGGTGCAGAAACAGAATAACTGGGCTGAAAACCACCCGGCCTGTCTCAGACATGGCCATGATCCGGTCCCCGGGAACCAGCGAGGCCAGGGTCTTCTTGCCCCCACCAGGAATACTCACCTGGGCCCCGCCAGGGAAGCATCCGCCTTTCTCCACCGTCACGGCATGATCTGGAACCAAATCAATAACATAAATAACATATCAATAACCACGGCAAGAAACAGCTTCCTATCAGCAACCTGATACCACATAATACACCATCTGGTCCTCTGCACAATGTTAATCAGAATCAGAACTTTCGGCGTCTGATTCTAATGCTTCCCAAACTCACCAGCCTTAACCGAGCAATGGATGTGGTACTTCGACTCATAGTGCACCCAGTCGAAACCGGCCTCCACAGCCAGCTGAGCTAGAAGGCCGTACTTCTCTGTTTTCCTGTCATCGGTGGTGATGTCCACAGCCCGGCCCTCATAGTGCAGAGAGTCTGCCGGATGGTGACCGTCTTCATCCCAGGCCTCAGTGACCCGCAGGTGAACTCCGGGCCACTGGTTCATGACAGCGATGGCCAGTCGGTTCAGGCAGTCCTTGCAGCGCTAAGGAATTAACCAGAAGGAGTGTTTCAAACAGTGTAATGTGCTGAAAGACACTTGGTGTTCCCAATGCTATTTACAATTTAGCCATTAAGTCACTTTTGTCCAGTGGTATTTGCTTCTTCATACAGGTCATGAGGAGGTAAGGGTAACAGGTTGCATGTAGGATGCCTAGAGTTAGTTAGAAGGCAGACATTTGGGTTTCAACCCAGAACCTTGCGGGTTTAAATTCGGGAGTCGAACAGCCTAACCAATACGCTTTCCACTACAATATCCTGCCCTCTTGTATTTAAATGTATTTAATAATAGGTTCAGCAGACATGAAGACTGGTACTTTGTCCAAGAAAAGTGTAGACTACATCTGAGACACTTTTAATTACTTGATATCAAAGGAATGACAGCTTGAGATAAAGAAGCATACAAAGTCGATGGGAAACATTTGTGTACAGTTTGTGTGATATCTCATCACTTTGGCTCTGGTTGCATGCAGGTTTGTCACTTGACATCATCACATCAATTCCTCCTTTATCCCGCTAAAGGCCACCTCAAGACCTCCTTTCTCCTACATTCTCAACACAAGAACTAAACTACTGTAGCTAGTTTGGCACATGCATTGGTCTTTTTATGTGAGAATGAATCAAGGCCTTTCTCCCTGGTTTTCCTCAGAGTTTTTCAATGTCATCCCTGTAGCATTTGATCAGAAATGTGCAGCAAAGTTATTCCAACGCCCACATGAGCCATAATGTTGCACACTGTGTCAAAATGAACAGGACAATAACAGGCGGGAAATTGATGCTGTTATCCAAAATGCGACACAAAACAAAAGCTAGAGGTGTTCAGTCTTCACTGTCCCTGTCTTGTGCTTTGGCAGTCAATACATGGGACCCGAGAGAGAGAGCACGAGAGAGAGCACGAGAGAGAGAGAGAGAGGCAGAGACAGACAGCATTAGAGTGAGTAGTTTGGGTGAGAAGGGGGCCCTGCCAGTGAAGAGCCAAGGTTGATCCTAGCTCACAGGGCAGAGGGGAGGAATGTATGGGCATGCTCTTGGGAATGTAACAGCAAGAGTGCGAAAGGGAGAAGGGGTAGCAAACAAACTCGCAATGCCATTGAGGAGAGGCATTTCATTGTCACAGCTACAATAGCGGCTTTTCCGACGGTGCCATTACTTCAGCGAGTGGGAATTCTGTATAGGCGACCCCTCACAGCTCCAAATGACACAAAGACTGTCTTTCACATCTGGGCTAAAGAGGGGCACATGCACACATACACACTCTCAACACACACTCACAACCCACATGTACACACTCTCAACGTGCTCATACTGGGCATCTGAAGGGCACACACACACACAGTCAATGTGCTCTCGCTGGGCGTCACAAGGGCACACACACACACTCTTAACGTCTTCAAACTGGGCATCCGAAGGGCGCGCACACATACACACACACACACACTCTCTTAACGTCCTTACACTGTATCAGAAAGTTCTCACACACACACACACACACTGTATATAAACAATCACAAACCTCAATGTAAAGCTTCAACAGCTGACTTTCTTTTAAAGGCTTGCCACTTTGCTGGACTCGATATTTGTCTTGGAACTACTTGCTTAAATAAACAGCATGAGTCCAGTTACTTGCGTATGCCTCACCCAGAACAGAGGAATAGTTTTATTACAGATAACAAAGACTTTGGTTAAAGATTAAATGGAAGTGTTCTTTAAAAGGGAACTCGGTCTCCTGGAAGGTAGTGTTGGATTACATCCTGATCTTCTTATCTTGTGAAAAGGGAGGGAACAATTATACACCCTGTGTTAAATATTTGTTGTACGTTCAAGGTCTGACAAGGGCATGAACTTATAAAGTATATGATACAATATGCGGTCGTGTTGTTTTGCAGTTGAAGCGTTGGTGAGCTAAATGTGCCTACAGGTTGAAGAAGTGTGAAATGTGTTCCTTGGTGTTCTGGGAAATGTAGTTAATCTGTCATCCAGCAGAGGACTGGCCTGCAGTTTATGTGATAGCAATAATGAGAGCATCTTCAGTTCATTTATAACCAATTATCCTCCGCCCGTGTTCAGTCAAAACATACACTTACTGTGCAACATCAATAAGTCATTCAAGTAAACGCTAACGTGTGACCTTTCTGATGGGTCAAAAGTATAATAATTCACCCGGATCATTCATTCAAATTGTTAATAAACAACAATGACCATAAATCCTCTCACCTTGGTCATGAAGCGGTCTGCGTTGGTGTTCTCCTCATCCTTGAAGACTACGTCAGGGTTGTAGTTACACACAAGCTCGTTGAAGCGCTCTGAGGTGCGTGTGATCTTGCCCTCTGCCCTGCCGCTGGCCCCCAGGTTGTTCTCAGAGAAATTGGGGACCATCTGCTTGTAGTGCATTGCCGTGAGCTTCCTGTGCCTGGGTCGGACCCCGTAGCGAGGGCCCGGGCCACATCCCTGGACCAGCCAGGTGCACGCGCACACGGTGAGCAGGCCCAGCCGTGCCGAGTGGGCCCACCAGGACTTCTTCATTGGTGAGGGTTCTTGGTCCAGGGACTCAGTGGCCCACGGTGCCTATGGTGAGGTGGTGCCAGGTGCTTGGCTTCATTTGAAAGAGGGTCGAATCTTCATCCGTTCCAAATCATGGAGAAAAAAAGGAACTTCTGGAATGAAAAAGAATGTTAGTTTTGGATTATATTATGGAAATTTTAAATTAGAAAGAAATTACAATGTAATGCTTGTTTTCTTGTTATATACACAAATATAGACCTACTTCAAAATAAATATCTTAGTCCAAAAAAATGAATACATTAATTAATTACAATAACTCATAATTCTATTCTGCTGTTAAAATTGTTTAGCCGTCAAACTATAACATAAAAAAGTCTACGCAGTCTACGCAAAAATTGAATAATGTCAATATTTCACAGTTGGTTTAATGCAGTATTCAGTTTACAATTGCAAGCAGTCTCCATGGGTCCTTCGGAAGTAGGCTACCTGTCTTGACGCAGGTGGATTCAAGTCACTTACCACTTCACTCACTGTGCGCCGGACAGGTCCTTTCTAAAAACTGCGCGCATTTAGCCCAAATGCCACCGCGTAAAAATGTCTACACATTGCCCGTACATAGTCTACTCCACCTATTCATCCTTTTTAAGTTGTGCCTGGCTTAAGACTTTAAGTTCATACACTGTCCTCCGTGGCGTGTCAGGGTCCCTGGCCACAGTACACCAGCCATTGGATCTTATTAAAGCCTGGCCAACACTGCCCTCCCTTCCTCTGCGCGTTCCCACCGCGACAGCACACGCCTCCAGCTTTAACTCCACAAGTCCTCGATGATTAGCGTACTTTTATGTTTCTTATGTTAATATATATTTTTAGCCGTAACCAATAGGCCTCTGTATTCTCAGTTGTAATATAATATAAATGAGCAAATCAAATGTTTTTGATTGAACACAAAATATCCTACAAGAAGGAGTTGAAAATGAAAGCATGGATATTTTTTTATGATGTCACATATTTTCTCAAACGTCATTCATACATTCAGAACAAGAGCTCTGCCATCAGTATGCTAGTCTGTCGTGGCTCATAGTCACAGTCCAACGTCTACTGTTAGGCTCATACACTACTGTATTTTATTATCAGCCCGCGGTAAAGGTGAGGAACAACGTCAGATCCTATTGTCAGCCTTGACTCTGTGACACGCCGTCTCAGACTATCAGCCAGACTCCCTTTAGTTTCCCGTTCAACCAGGAGATCCAAAGTGACACCCAGGTGATCTCTGAACCAAGTGAACCAAAGAAGACCTCCAAGCTGGAAACACCCAGCAACCTTTTAATATTTATTTATTTCTAACACAATAGCTGGGAATAGGGAATTCATCAAAATAATTCTGTGAAGAGATAGCAGGTTACAGAGGATAGAGGAAAGATTGAAAGGTCTCAGACATCATGTCCAATCATTTGTGGAAGTTCATATTAATTAAAGGCTAACACTTTACATAAGGGTACATTATTAACCATTAATTAAGATAAGTTAACGCACTAATAAGCATTAACAAACAGTTAATTAACAGTTTACTTATGGTCTAGGAATTATGACCTAATTGTGTTAATGGTTACCAATGGTGTTCATGTTAACTAAGGTATTAATTGATACATTATTCGATATAGGGTAAGGGTTAACTCTTAATCCTGCATCTCACCGAACCTACTGCCCCTAACCCTAACCACTATCATAACCCTTATGCTAATGCTATTTAATCATGCTAATTTCTGCATTACCAAATTTTAATTAATGGTTAATTAATGTACCCTTCAAGTTCAAGGGTTGTCATTATCATGTGTGAATCCCTGAACTCTCATAATTGACAGTAGGACAGTTTTTTAGATTTAAGGATGCCAAAAATATGTGTTACGGTTCGACATTTGGAAATGCAAACCAGTTTTGTTGTTATAATGCTGTTATATATAGCCTACATTTACTCAATGAAAAATATAAAACTTTGGAGTAGCTTTTTGTAGCTACTCCAAAGTTTTATATTTATCCATATTCTGCATGTGTATTCTGGATAGGTAAGGTATATTTGTCAAAGCACTTTGAAAAATGTACCATACCTATCCAGCATACATATGCAGAATATACTATGTACTAATGAATGTATTCCCTTTTCTGTTGCCTCAATCATGTGGCAGTAGTGGTCACAAAACATGTGGTCACAAAACAATAGGGAATCCAAGTGACAGATTAAAAGGGAATCATTCAAGGATAATTGATCTTAAACATTGATTGATACGATATAACATACTTTACTAAACTGATTTTTAATGCACGCTAACTAAACCTTATTTATTCCAGTTCAAATTCTGGATGGTGGAAAGAATGTCCTTGTGCATAGTGATGTACTTGATGCAACATAGTGGCCCTGGAACGTCAGCCTTGTAAGGAAGGTTCCAGAAGATCCCAGGATGTTGAGGGGAGGGGTGGCGTGGACAGACCTCATCTTCCTGTCTATGATAAACACGGAGGAATGCTTCAGTTGGACCCGAGCATAGATGAAAGATTTCAGCCATCATGACAAATGCAGCGATTGACTCAATCAAAAACAACAAGAGAAATGCACTCACATCAACAATGTGATGTTTCTGATCCTCTGCAACACCGACACGAGGGGAGCGGAAGGAAGCAAACATCTGTTGGCTGGAGATGGAACTGCAATCATTATTATTAGTTTTCTTTTGGTATCCCCATTCCGGCCCCCCACCCCCCCACCCCCCCCCGGCTGTTCCCTGCCCTCACTCCCCCACTTCAGGATGGGAGTATATAGCTAAGTGAATGGCCCAGTTTCCTGCTACAACCAAAGCAGAGAAAACGAGATCTTTCCTGCCTAGGTTAGTCTAGCCTTTCCATCCAACAGGCAGCCCCACAGGCAGCACCTGGCCTCATGATCAGAAACCTGCCATCCATTCCATTAGAGCTGTCCTCCGTCTCTAACTTTCTCTCTTGCTCTGAATCTCTCCTGGAAAACCACATCGTAGGGTATCCAAAACTGTTGATGACGACAAGAAAAACGAAGGTGTGGGCTTTTTGCATTGGAAAAGATTAGGCGTTGTCTCTTAAAGAAAGTAGAATGGGTTATCATAAAGCGTGGGCCCATTTCTCTCAAACAATGCTGGCTTCTTGACATATTTAAGTGTTTTGTCTTGTCTTTTTAGCTGAATAGACACTCTGCACCGCTGACTTCCTCGTATGGAGGCCGTTGGAAAGGGTGGCCTGGCGAGTCAGGGACCTGACCCCCCCTCATCTTCCACCAGCCAGGCACCGGGTGGGGGGGGGGGGGGGGGGGGGGGGGGGGGTGTGCCGGGCACCCCCCCCCCCCCACAGCCAGGGGGGAGTGGAAAAAAAAGACACGGGACG
>JAOPJO010000001.1:4178273-4188874 GCA_027123675.1 Molva macrophthalma
CTCTCTCTCTCTCTCTCTCTCTCTCTCTCTCTCTCTCTCTCTCTCTCTCTCTCTCTCTCTCTCTCTCTGTCTCTCCCCAGGCACCGCTGTGCGCTCAACGGGGAGGACCTGAACCGCCAGTGGAGCAGGCCCAGCCCCGTGCTCAGCCCCACCATCTACCACGCCAAGGGCCTGCTGTACTACCTCAACAGCATCGGACGCACGCCACTCGTAAGCACCGATTTCAAGCACTGTTTTCTTTAGCTTTCTTTCTTTTTCTTTCGTTTGTTTGTTTGTTCTTTCGTCGTTCTTTCTTTCTTTCTTATTAAATAATTACAGGCTTATTTTGACCTTATTTCCCTTCTCCCCCCAAAATGTCATGGCAGCTGCAATGTTGAAATCAACAGAGGCCCAATTATCAGCTAGGTTAATGGATGATTATTCAAATGATCCGTCACAATACCAGTTTATAGGACGCATGGAAAGCTACTCGTTATATGTATGCTTGCTCGGGCGAACGCACAAGCTTGTGTGTGCGTGAGTGTGTGTGTGTGTGTGTGTGTGTGTTTTGTCATTGTGAAGCCTTAACCTAATGAAGCTTGAAAAGAAAGACCTGTTAAGAATTTGCTCATTTAATTGTTCCAAGTCAAGATGTTAACAGTGGTTTTATTTTTGTTGCAGCTTTTCATCCGGGGTTTATGTATTCAGTTACTCCAGACTCCTTCTGTATAGACTCTTGGAAGAAATCAAGCACCCATGTCTAACATCAGCAGCTTGCCTGGGTTTGATTTGTCTTTTCATTCAACGTTGGAGAATACCACACATCCTCACACACACAAACACGCACATGCACACACACACACACACACACACACACACACACACACACACACACACACACACACGCACACACACGCACACACGCACACACGCACACACGCACACACACACACACACACACACACAGGGCAGGCTCCCCAACATGCACTCCAGCCCGTAATCTGGAGTGCAGCTGCAAACATCTGCTCTCCCCCACCTCCTCTCCCCCCTACACTTTTTGTTTCATTTCTTTGCCTCCACCACTGAAGTGATAAACACATCTATCACAGGACCACTGACTGACATGTTGCAATGACGGCCTGTGGCCATATGTGCAGTTATTATATGGATAAACAACATTTATATACATAAATAAATAACATTTGGAAAGATGTAACACATACAATATTTCACATACAGGAGGAGTCAGTGTCTCCTGATTGGACAGTAGGATATTGAGATATGTTGTTGGTCATTTATAATGACCTTATTCAACTTCTGTCATTGCATATTAATGTATTTATTTGACAGACAACAGACCTAAGATTGTTTAACTTCAAGATTCAAGATTATCCGTCAGTTCATTATCTTTCAGTTCATTATCTATCAATTCAATATCTAACTCATAATGATCTGTCAGTTTATTATCTATCAGGTAATTCTCTATCAGTTTGTTATCGGAGTCCTAATTATCTGTCAGTTCATTATCTGACTCGTCACTATCTATCAGTTCATTATATATCAGTTCAGTATCTGACACATCATTATCTATCAGTTCATTATCTATCAGTTCATTATCTGAGCCATCATTATCAATCATTTCATTATCTGTCAGATCATTATCTGTCAGTTCATTATCTGCGACACTGCTGGCTGCTGCAAGAAGAAGCATCTGATGACATCAATGACTTATTCATTCACTGGATTCCTGTGTTAATTATTCAAGGTTGTTTCCCTTACATATGGTCGCATGTTGGTCTTTGTATTACGGCCCTGATGAGATGTAAACAAACTGCATTTATTCGATTGTGACAGACCTTTAAAAACAGTCAAGGCAACATTTGTTGTGACAGATAAAGCCTATGCATATTTAGGACCGGCTCCCATATTTGAAAAGCAAATCAAAAAGGATTGCAATATTACAAAAAATGGCATGATATGTTTGGACCATGTTTTATTTTTTAAAACCAAAAAAAGAAAGTTTGAGAAAAAACTTCTTGCAGCTGACCGATAGGCTGCCTCGCTTTTCAGTAAGTCATGAGGCAATGACAAAAGTAAGGTGTTTCTGACACCGCTGACTGCTCTACTACCGCGAGATTGTCCATGTACATCAAAAAACATCGCGAGACTATCTTCCAGCCTCTGCCTGAATCCAGCTGATAACGTTGACTGGTAAGTGTGAATGAAATGCAATTTGTAAAAATAAATACTGTAATGTCTTTTGCTGTGAGGGCATGGTATATTAAATGATGTTGCACCTGCTGGTAAAATACGTCTCGTTTTGTGAATCGTCGTTGATCGACGACATTATAGGCCGCGTTAGTTTTCTTGTCGTGACTGCTAGAGAGGATTACATGTACCGTTATGCATTTATCAAATTAAGTATTTTTCTATACTGAATACAATAACATAAGGCTATAGTATTTCAAAAGATAATTCTGACAAATACATTTTGAATAGCCTACATTCAAAGACATTCTGGCTGTAGTATTATGGCACAACACCAGCCATCTCTTTCATTCTGAGACATGGATAACGTTATTCTTCACTGCAGTTGTGATAGCGGGATAGCGTGAAGCGGTGTATGTAGAAATGCAGAAATGTTGAGGAGAAATGTTGTGTTGAAAGCATAGGCCTAATCAGTGACCACTGTTGTAACCACACAGTAGACGATGATTTGAGAAGCGCTCATTCCTGTAATTATTCGTTTCGCTTATGAATTCATCCTTGAATCATGTCTTTGCAGACAAAATGCCGCCGAAGTGCAAAATCAACGCGAAGCGATCAATAAAGCCATCGTTAGTGATAAATACTGTTGAGGAATTGGGAGAATGTTACTCAGAAATGTGATATTTTAAGGTCACGCTGTGTGCTCAATAACAGGCCACGACGGCATGACTTTACACAAAGCATTGCACTTTACAATCATTGTGACACCACCACAGTTCCCCACCAGCCATGATAAAAGGTAGCCTCTGACCATGACCCATGTAAGGTTATACAAGTGTCAATCTGGCTGCTTGTTTCGCTCCTATACAGTGAACAGTGCGCTTAAAGCGAACCGTAAGTCAGGTGCCTACCGAGGTGTAAATGACTGTATTGCCGTTCCTCTAGGTTTGTTTTTTTCAAAATGTGGTGTAAGCCGTTAAAGCTGTTGGTAACGTCAGCTTTATTTATAATTCACCTACTTCCATTTACATGTTCTTGTGGCTTTGACTCTGAAAAGATAAAAGTGTGATGACTGTTTGTCACCTATCATCTGCTACAGTTCCGGGGACTGAAGTGAGAGCTGTCAGTCATCATGGGAAACATCTTTGGTAATCTGTTGAAGAGCCTGATCGGCAAGAAGGAGATGAGGATCCTCATGGTGGGGCTGGACGCCGCGGGGAAGACAACCATCTTGTACAAGCTGAAACTGGGGGAGATCGTCACCACCATCCCCACTATCGGTCTGTCAGGAGGGGACACACCCCACACCCCATGCCCCACAGCCCACAGCCCCCACATCCCCTGGATTTGGAAAACTGTGGGGCACACAGTCTGGACATGTGATGATCCTACAAAAACACCACAATCTCCATATTCACCCTTTATAATATAATAGTCTTTGTGATATTCAGAATGATACTGTAAAGTATCAATATGGACTGAATATGACTGAATATGACATATTCATAGTCATGAATATGACTATACAATAAATACTTTTGAATAAATTCCTACATAAGGGATTCTCTTAAGGATGACGGAACATCAGGCATTTTCTATCCCTTACGACATTGATTAAGAGCAATAGAGCAGTATTACAACTGGAACATAATTATTTATTCATCAACGCATCCCCAAAATAGCACATAATGAGCACACTGTACTGTTGATGGTGTTGATCAAATTTGCATCGGGTTCTTTTCTTTATCCTGTCATGAAATATGATATCCACCTGAACAAGTAGTTGAACTAACCCCTCCCCCTCGCTGACCCCGGCTGCAGGATTCAACGTGGAGACGGTGGAGTACAAGAACATCAGCTTCACCGTGTGGGACGTGGGCGGCCAGGACAAGATCCGCCCCCTGTGGAGACACTACTTCCAGAACACCCAAGGTATGCCCGGGGGATCAGGGAATAAGTCTGCCAGCCAGCCAGGTAGGGGCCAGGACTTCTCTTGCCCAACGATATCTACAGGTTAGGCTGCAGACATATAATATAAGTTACATATATGTAATGTATAATAATAGTACACAATCTCTTGCTGGGTCCTCCATACCCTAACCAATAGACTATCCTTATATACTGTTAAGGTGTTGTGACCTCTACTCTAGTTCAGTATAATATACAATAATAAGATAACATATGTAATACATATGTTATGTTATGACCTCTACTCTCGTTCAATATAATATACAATAATTAGATAACACATGTAATATATATGTTATATATACAATATAATAAAATGGCATTATCCTCTTGGTGGGTCCTCCACCCCCTACCCACTCCTGACGTAGTGTGACGGGGTTGCAGACCTCTGCTGTTGTGCAGCTGGATCTAAGATGATAACCCATGTGTGTGCTGTAACACCTTGGTAGGGCTGATCTTCGTGGTGGACAGCAACGACCGCGAGCGAGTCAACGAGGCACGGGAGGAGCTCATGAGGATGCTGGCGGAGGACGAGCTGCGTGATGCCGTTCTTCTTGTCTTCGCCAACAAGCAGGTAACGCCTCTTTCCTATGTCTCCTTTCCTGTCTCCTCTCTTAACCCCTCCCTCCTCCTGTACGGCTCACCTCTACCTCCTCAGCTGGGACACCCGGTTACCCCGGTTAACTGATCAATTATTGAGAAAGAATATTCGATCATTTACACTTTATTTGTCCTGGGTGAAATTGTTTCTGTTACAGTTGACCTGCTCAAGATAAAAAATTTAAAAATATTGAAAATCAAAAAAATACAAAACACAAAAGTACAAAAGTAAATAAACCATACAAATATAGAACAATGTGCATACATACACAAGAATGCACATAAAGTACAAATATACATAAAATAACTGTAAAAAAGCGGCTCATATAAACTGGCTGTTCATTGCTTCATAGGACCTGCCCAATGCCATGAATGCGGCGGAGATCACGGACAAGCTGGGCCTGCATTCGCTACGCCACCGTAACTGGTACATCCAGGCCACCTGCGCAACCAGCGGAGACGGCCTCTATGAGGGCCTAGATTGGCTGGCCAATCAGCTGAAGAACAAAAAGTGAGCGTCCCATTGGGTAGGCCGCGGGGGAGGAGCCTAGCATTAAGACGTGGTTATCCTATGGGTTCATTGTGTTTACATGGAGAGGTACCACTGCAAAGTAACTCGCAATGCTCCCACTTTCACTTTTAAAAGTTGAAAGCTTTACTTTGGTTCATGTTATTTTGTTGCATCAAAGGTGACAGTTTTGAATGACTAAATAATAATAAATACAAGCGTGATGCAAACGTTAATCTAAATTATCACATTAAGATGAACGTTTTGGGACTGACACTCCCAAGCTGGGACTGACATTATTAATTCCTACATCTCATTGCTGCTTATCATTATGGTAGAGTACTTGTATTCTATATTTCAGTCTTCATTTTACAAAATTAAGTTTCATTCAGTATTCAAAACGATGCTATACTAAATCATGACACTGAACGGTCACAAACAGGTTCATCATTTAATTTATTTGTTAAATATCTACACTCATTAATTTCATCTTTGCTGTTCTTAATATACATTTTATGAAATGTATATTTAACTTACTGGTATATAATACATACTTGTACCTCATATAAAACTGCCCAAACTGCATGGAGATAAACGCAATACTGGCTCATAGGCTGTAGAAGATTGGAACCACTACTGTTAGCCATTGTGAATACTAACCAGTTTAGAATAAGCGATTAGCCAATTCGTCCTTTAAACTGGTAAAATGAGGATTAAACTGTGTTGCACCAGTGCATCAGATGAACTGATGAGTATTATGCTGCTAGCGTCCAGAGGGCTGCTGTGTAATGAACATAGTTTCAAATGTTTTATTTATTTATTTATTTATATATTTAGTTGCTTGTGCGGGTAGCTACGCTCTATCATGCTAAGTATTCACCCTGCTTAGGGCTACTCAGTAGATTACTTTGTGTGTGTATGTCATTTTGTGTACATTGCCTGTACATTTGTCAATGTCTATTATGTTGCTCGATTCAAATTGTTTGAGCACTGCTGTTGTGATACAATTTGCACATTTCTAATGTTGTCTATTTCCCTGAATGGGTGAGCCATTTACTTTAGATCACATTTCAAGTGATAAGCTGTAAGCTCATAACTGTAAGCTCATGTTCATTCATGATTTTATTAAGCTCATGTTCATTCATGATTTTATTAAGCTCATTTTCATTCATGATTTTATTAAGCTCATTTTCATTCAGGATTTTATTAGCCGTTGTTCCAACCGCGTTGCCCTGAGCCGTCAGCAGAAAACAAATGGGAATAAGAATGACAGTGAATCTGCATCATAAGGCATGTCCATATTGTAAAAGATCTCTAGAGTTATTATAAGTTGTTCTAAGTTATAATAGTAAGTTACAGCCAGTTACCGCTGCTGGACTGATACATGTGATGGATTAAGTGTTGAGTTTACTTCAAAAAAAGAAAACTTCTAATATGCAAGAGCATGTTTTGTATGTCAACACATCTGTATATATGTTCATGTTACAAGATACAATAATATTTATGGTTCAGTTGAAATTGTTGATATACTAATAGATATCTGCGTACATTTCTTGGGCAGATATGCGAAAAAACAGCTTGTGTGTGTGTTGTAACTTTATTTCAGTTCAGCGTGAAACATTGTTTTGTGGCCTTAATATTGCCAGTGGTTAATTTATTTTTGATAACATTTCTACGTAGGAATTAAACATTCCTACGTTCAAATGCTCCCCCTTTCAAAAAGCAACATTGATGCATTAACAATTGTTGTGGCAAAATGTAATTTAAGGATTGAAAAAACGTAAACATTGACAAAAACACGCCAGCGTTACGTTCCAGTTGGTGTAGTCCAAAATAAATTAACTGCAACTGAATTGATATATTTAGATGGATATTATTATTATTATTATTATTATTATTATTATTATTATTATTATTATTATTATTATGGACAATATTACTCAGACTGGTGATATTATCAAGAGGAAAAAACATACAATATTACTCAGACTGGTTTGATGTATTTAGATGGATATTATCATGAGAAAAAACAAAAGACTGGTGCAAAGATGTTTAATGATTCAGTTGCTCCTGACATTATAATCGATTGATCAATAAAAATACCAAAATACAATGATTGATTTGTGTGCCTCGTAAATTTTCTTACGTTTTTCTAATTAATTCATGATGTTCTGTAATTGCTCAATATAAAGCCATTTAAAAGTAATTTGATTAATTGCTAATTGGTAAATAAAATCCATCCTCTAAAGCACAATATGCCTGTAGTTCCTTTTTTATATGAATATTTAATATTTATGACTAGTGCTAGTTATGCTTGTTACACTGTGACTTCTTACCGAATGCTAATTGCCGATGTCATGATGGACATGAGGCAGAATTAAAAAATACTTTTTAAAGCGGTTTTCCTCTTCCCCCATCAGGCGAGTCTAGGGTTCGTCACTTCTTTATCCCCCATCAGGAAAATTCTGTCAGTCATTTCTATATCCCCCATCAGGAGAGTGTAGGGTCAGTCCATTCTTATCCTCTGGCCGTTTAACCATTGCTCTGACACAGGTCTGGCACAATCCCATTAGAGTTGCTCTGCTGTGTAGAGTCATCCTGGCTAGACGACTGACCGGCCAATCAGAAGCCTGCTTCGGGGAGAACGCTGCTGTGTCTCCAGGGGTGTGACAGCAGTATGCGGGTCAGAGTGGCTCCCCGGGCCCTCGGCCCCCAGGGCCCCCTGTAGGACCACTACAATAGCGGCCCCGGGATGGGTGCCATAGCTGGGATTCCCTCCCGTAACCGGGACGCCCTCGAGCAGGGCACAGACATACTGGCAGCAGCTCCACAATCAATTCATCAATCTGGGATGGGAGTGGCAGTAGTGAAAGGCCAAGGCGCTCGCCCCCACACCTCGCCTGGGATGGAGCAGGGCCACCGGGCTGAGTCAGGGCCGGGGCCCACTCAGACTACTGGGGGGTTGGGATACACCAGCAGCAGACAGGTGTCCTGGTCTTCATGTTAATCACCAAGCTGATTTTGATATATAGATAGATATAAAAAATAAAGGCATAAATATCATATTACTATTATTACACATTTTGATTACGGTAGGATTGCTATTGTTATGAATGTCTTCTGTCTGGGAAAATCCGTGAGCACCCCTGTCCTCTATTATCTGTATCTATATTGACAAAGTGGCTTAGAAAAAAAGCTCCTTCATGACTTAACATTAGGTAGCTATTGTTCAAACGTTCATATCCATTCATGCAAGTTAATTTGGGATGACGTTCGCTGAATTTTACCTAGGACTACAATAGAGAAAGAATCTTGAAAAATGTACGATGAATATAACGATGACGTTATATTCCCAAAGACAGTCAATAATAGCATGAACACCAATCCTCATGACATGTCTCCCCCTGGTGGATAAGACATATAATTGCACTTATTGACCTTAAAGAGTGACATTTAAATGCTCTCAGAATTATTTTCGCTGTAGACATAACAACGAATCAATTATATGTGCCTATGTGCAATATTCAATAGGCTACTGAATTGCTGAATTGATGAGTGTTGACCTAAAAAGAAGAACAACAACAGATTTGATCATAAACGTATTGTATTGTTGTAATAGCTTATAGGACTAATATTTATACATTCTTTATTGATTACGTATTATTTTATAAAGCGGTTGGCTGATCAAAAACAGCCTCTATTAAGCAGTTTCTTGCCTTGGAATGTTGCCTGCTCTGTGGAAATTTTCTCAAATTAGGCATGTTCTTGTTTGGGATCAGAAGTCACTCAGCCAGTCACAATGTGCCCATTGTAACTGGCTGCTCCGTACGAATCTAGGAGGTGATTAACAAGTTGACAGGGCTTGTGGTGGGACAATACTGCTCTTTACTGCCCAACAGTACCGCCACTCAAATCCCTGTCGATAAAAGAAGGAGCGCTGCATATGCAGCAGAGAACATGGAATATAAATATAAACAGCAAACAAAGACGATTGTGCACATGCCATCGTTTCCATCGTGTGTTTCAAGCTTTTGAATTTGTTTTGATTCAAAATGCCCTGAAAAAGAATCTGGAATAGGTCTTCTTAGTCAATAAATAAATACAAAATATAGCCCATAGATACAATTAGCCCTACGCTAGGCTACCCCATTTGTAGGCATAGGGCACATTCATTCATATTTTTTAGGCTTATAGAGCTTCTAGAGCCACCACAAATCTGTAAGAAGCTATTATATACCAAATGTCATACAGTTGTTGAATTCTTATGTTTACATTTAATGTTTACATTTACGTATATTGAGCTGTCCTACAATGCTTGCCGCACTGCTGCTGCTGCCTTATGCGTGCCTATTATGTACGGGCTTTTGTTGTTGCCTATGCAGGTCCTATTGTATTGAATTGATTGGTTCTGATTTTTAGAAACCACATGTAGCAAAGGCAAATTTCAACCTTTGTGGACAATAAGGTCTATTCTTCTTAAACAAATATGGCCTTTTCAAGTTCAGCCAATTTATTTCATTCAGGTTGTCTTTCGACACTTCCGTTTTAACTTAAGTTCAACTCTTACATTTAAACTTTTTGAAATGTATAATTAGGCTTAGTCCACAACGTGTTGCCGCGTTTTTCTTAATTAAGCTGCCTGCTGCATAATGCGCTGATTAAAAAAAGACGCAACGTCCTCCCATTGGAACAGATAATTGTCTTCTGTCCAATCACGAGTGACTTCTTGAGAGCGCTTTCAGGGGACGGCCACTTGATATTTCCCGACTCTGAATTGGCGCTTGGACTTTGACTGCTCCGTTCCATTGGGACTATGTTTTAAATTTGTTTCTTTACAGCCTCGTAGTTTTTGATTATTTGGTATCGTTGTCTTCCTTCTTTTTGCGACAGGGAAACTTTGAACTGAGATATTGTATATCCCCAGTTAAACTCAAAACTTACTTTCCTAAAGATATTGGACGCTTCTGGTGGATTATTAAGTCTTTTGGGTCATGGTAATTTATCTATGACGAGATTGGACATCATCATGGACAAATGGCAAACAACTTTCCTGTATTTGACATTATTGCCATACCTACACACTACTTCATCGCAAACACATGAAGGTGAGCGATATTACAAATCTCCTATTGATGTTTTAACGTAGTTATTGTTATTCTAGTTTTTCATATCTGTGAAAAACTAGGGAGATCTGTTTTATTAAGAAAGTGAGTAGTAACCTTCAGGCTTCTTCTTCTTCTCTCTGTATCATATACACACACCCAAACAAACACACACACACACACACACACACACACACACACACACACACACACACACACACACACACACACACACA
>JAOPJO010000001.1:4197299-4215240 GCA_027123675.1 Molva macrophthalma
GACATCAAGCTCCACAGACCTCTGGAGCAGTGTGGTGAGTTAGACATCAAGCTCCACAGACCTCTGGAGCAGTGTGGTGAGTTAGACATCAAGCTCCACAGACCTCTGGAGCAGTGTGGAATTTTTCATTCTATTTTGCCATTATCCTGTTAAGTGAGTACTTAAATAACTAACGTATATTGTGTATAATTCTGTATCTATATTTATATTAAGAAATAATTATTAATCATGATTCAAATTTGAATGTGTTATTTTCTCTCCCTGTGACTCCAGTGGCCGAGGGCCAGGTGTGTGACCCTCTGTGTTCGGAGGCCGGCTGCTGGGGTCCGGGGCCCGACCAGTGTGTCTCCTGTAGGAACTACAGCCGGGATGACGTCTGTGTTGCAAGCTGCCATTTCTACATAGGGTCAGTATTTACAAACAGTGTTTTTTTGGTTGTGTGGGATTTTCAATATTTTACTATTTAATCATTTTAGCAGACACTTTTATTACAGTGAATTCAGATTAACATCATTAAGAAGCCCATACGGTCTTGGCATCTTGTTCTAGGATGCCTTCAGTTAGGACATGAACTCAGTACCTTTTGGCTAGTAGTGTTTTTTACCACGTCTCCACCAGAGAAGTGAGGGAGATCGCGGGGTCCCACGGCGAGTGTGTTGTGTGTCACCCAGAGTGCCAGCTGCAGGACGGACGGGTCAGCTGTAACGGGACGGTAACTTTACACTTACAAAACAATGTTTAACACTACTGTAGAATCTCTGTCTGGGATTGGTTCACAGGAGATCAATCATCTCCATGGGACATCGATAACAATGTAGGAAGGACCACGGATTTTCTGTTCAAGTCATTTATTGCCACCATACACAATTGAAGAGCAATAGGAGAACATGTGCTGATGTGTTGTGTTTTTTCACGCACAACCATAGGTGTGTATCTAAATCACAGGGACAGAGTGGTTTGTGTTGCTGCCAGACAGAACAAAGGAACTGAGCGGGATGTAGAGTAGTATTGATTAGGAGTAAGGGAGGTCAGGTAAGAACGGGTGGGTCCAAACCATGGAGATAGGCGGGTGGTTGCTGAATTCTATGACTCTATTCTACAACCTCATTTCTGTAAACACTTTTCAAATAGCATTTTACTTATTCTACACTACCTTTTTAGACTAAAAGAGGGAAGTCTTCAGTACTTTAATTCCCCTTAAAACCAGCACTGGAATTTGACCACTGTGTACCTCAGTAATAATACTGATTGAGTTTGGATCCAATGCCTCACATTGCAATTTGATGTCTTTTTAATTAGAAATTGATTTGTCTCTCACACATCTTGAAACCTGCTGCTTGCTTCGCTTTCGACCTGATATAGAAATAATAACAGGAACTCCCCAACATCATTTTGTCATTACTAATCACATTACCAATACAACATCTCTCAACTTCCAAACGTCCATTTTACATCTTCCCGGCTGTCAAAACATCCAATATTCTAGCAGACTGCGTGCTGATATGACAGATAAAGGCTTTTGTTTTTCTCACACACCACTTTCATGTTTGACCAATCAGGGAGCAGATAAGTGTGTGACATGTGCCAGACTGAGGGATGGCCCCTACTGTGTGTCATCATGTCCCAGTGGTGTGACAGACAGACAGAAGGGGGTCATCTTCAAGTACCCCAACAAGGAGGGTGCTTGTGAACCCTGCCACCTGAACTGTACCCGAGGGTGAGTCTGGATTAGCGTGTTTCTTATCTCATAGGATGTCACGATATATATACTATACATGATATACAAAAACAAACATGTGTGGCCCTTTACAGATGCATTGGCCCTGAGTTGAAGGACTGTTTGGAGACTGCACTCCTAGCAAGTAAAAAGTAAGTGGTTCCCTCTGTTGGTGAATATTAAACACTACACCTTGACACTTCAGTCTCGTAACAATAATAACCAGCAGACTCTCAATTCTCCCGGTAGTAGACAGACCACAGGCATAGCATTGGGGGTCCCAGCCGGCCTGATAGTGTGTGTGGTGCTGGTCCTGCTGGGGATGCTGTACCACAGAGGACTTGCCATCCGTAGCAAGAGAGCCATGAGGAGGTACCTGGAGAGTGGGGAGGTGAGTATATCCCAGGGACCACCTACACTAGCAACATACTCCCCTGTGTGTGTTCAGTGATGGCCCCTCATAGGTTTATTTTGAATAACAACTTGTGTTGTACCCGGGCAGAGTTTTGAGCCACTGGGTCCAGGAGAGAAGGGGACTAAAGTCTACGCAAGGATCCTGAGAGCCCCTGAGCTGAAGAAGATCAAGGGGCTTGGAACTGGAGTTTTTGGTGCAATGCACAAGGTAGGACTTTCATTGGCCAAATAATATTAAATATCTTAATTAATATATAAGTACTACTACATCCACTACTATATAAGCCATCTAAATGAACTGACTTGAGGTTTGAAACGTGTAGGGATGTTGGACTCCTGAGGGAGAAACAGTAAAGATTCCTGTCGCCATCAAGACCATTGAGGACAGCTCTGGACGACAGACCTTCACTGACATTACTGATGTGAGATCCAGTTTTTTCATCTCTTTATCTCCTTATCTGTTTCACTTTCATCATCTTCAAATCTAAAAGGGCATTGTGGTAGCACAGATAGAAGACCATTTTGTAGTTCATAAAACCATACATATATGTATAGGCTATACATACTATATTCAAAACTATAAATAATACATGCATAATAATTAATAAATAAAACATTGTCTTGGTTTTCACAGCATATGCTGTCTATGGGCAGCCTGGACCACCCATATATAGTCAGGCTGTTAGGTATCTGTCCAGGTTCCAGCCTTCAATTGGTCACCCAGTTCAGCTCCCAGGGGTCTTTGCTGGAGCACATCAGGCACCACAAAGACAGCCTGGATCCCCAGCGGCTGCTCAACTGGTGCGTGCAGATTGCAAAAGTAAGAGCATCCAGAGTTGTATTTAATAGGATCGACTGTGATACTTGTATTTTACAAGTGAATGTACTTCTATAATATACTATACTTTCATAATACACTCACCAATGAATCATGTCCTCGTCTCTGTGTCCCCCAGGGTATGTTCTACCTGGAGGAACACTGCATGGTCCATAGAAACTTGGCAGCACGCAACGTTTTGCTAAAGAACGATTACCAGGTTCAAATCTCAGACTACGGTGTGGCAGACCTTCTCCATCCTGACGACAAGAAATATGTATACAGTGAAACAAAGGTGAGCATGACTCATCTCACTCAGTTATTCATCACACGTGAGTTTCTAACTGCCAGCTGCTTAATGGAATCAAAACTGATCATACGGGCGTCTGTGATTCATCGCTCCTAGACACCCATAAAATGGATGGCGCTGGAAAGTATTTTGTTTCGAAGATACACCCATCAGAGTGATGTATGGAGTTATGGTAAGTGTGTGTGTGTGTGTGTGTGTGTGTGTGTGACAGTGTCAGAGAGAGACATAAATTGAAACATTTGAATTTAATTGAGAGAGAGAGAGAGAGAGAGAGAGAGAGAGAGACAGAGACCGAGAGAGAGATGGACCGAGAGAGAGAGAGAGAGAGAGAGAGAGAGAGAGAGAGAGAGAGAGAGAGACCTCTGCTTTTAAGTGCACTACTGACTGTGTCTGAGTGTCTAGGTGACACATACATTACGATTTTGACTTTTTGAAGATTGCATCTTAAATGAACTAGGCATAAATCTCCTTTCTCCTTTCTTGCCTCGCTTACTAGGGGTGACGGTGTGGGAGATGATGTCCTTCGGGGCTGAACCCTACGCCTCCACCCCACCACACGACTTGCTCAGTCTGTTGGAGAAGGGCGAGCGCCTGTCCCAGCCGCAGATCTGCACCATAGACGTGTACATGTTCATGGTCAAGTGTGAGTGTTGTAACATATCAGACCCGTAACATCTGTCCACCGAGGCATGATCACAACGTTAAGCACACACTGTTTTCAATATGCTTTTCGCAGGCTGGATGATTGATGAAAATATACGGCCGACTTTCAAAGAGCTGGCCAGTGACTTCACGCGCATGGCAAGAGACCCGCATCGATTCCTCGTCATAAAGGTGTGTTTTATAGACTTTACGTTCATCTGACAATAGACTCCAAGTCTATTGAGCTGTTTGGTGGCTGGTGGTAAAGAGCCTTCACCTCTACTGTGGTGTTGCAGTCAGATGGAGAGGAAGGAGGAGTTGTAGAGCATCACCACAGGGAGTCAGAGAGGGGTCTGCTGGAGGCTGAGCTGGAGGATCAGGAGCTGCAGGACATGGAGGACATGGAGGACGGCATGGCTACGCCCCCACTTAACTTCTCTCCACCTCGCAGTCTGTCCCGTCTGAGGATGAACTCTCACAGGGTAATGCTTGCTGTCCCGTCTGAGGATGAACCCTCACAGGGTAATGCTTGTCTGTCCTGTCTGAGGATGAACCCTTACAGGGTCATGCATGTATTCCATATGGACAATCCTAATGGATTGTCTTTGGGAGGAAGCACTTCATCTTTGGTTTGTTTGTCTCCTGTAGAGCTGCACTTCTCAAGGTGGACCAGTGGGATATCTGCCTATGGCCCCCAAAACAGAAGAAAAGGTCAGTCTGCTCTTACACATGACATGAAAACACTGCAAACACAAAGTAAACAACACATACACAAACAATCTCAAGTATATGTAAAATCAATAGTTGGGCACATACGTATACTACAATCTACTTGATAACATCTAGTTGCATAAATATCTTCAGTCTAGTCAGCTATATTACTACTATTTGGCAAATGGGCGTGGTCAAATCAATATAATGAATCTACCCCTATGCCAAGAACTGATCACTGCAGGAAATGAGGTGCATATAAATGTGTCGGCTGTTCCCCAATGGTCCCATTCAAAGATAATAGGATAAGCTCATCTTGGCTGTGACATAAACAAAACTGTTTCCCATTCAGCGTCGATCCCAAAGGTCACGTCTGACCTCCGCGTGCACCATTTCTGAGGGACTCGGGGGCCGGAGGAGGGACCAAGAGGAGGGGGAGCTCCCTGAGGGCAGCCTTCACAGGCCAAGAAGAGTTATGAGCGCACGGGCCGGTTCACACACATCCATGGGCCTGGTACCCAGGAAGCTCTCCACCGCCTCGGAGCCGTCCGCCCCTAGAGCACCCACTGAGGATGAGGAGGACGAAGAGGAGATAGACCGCTACGGCTACGTCCTACCGGGTTCGTCCTGTAGCAGTTCGGGAAGAGGTAATGATTTACCGTCAGACGTGGTAGACGTCCAACCGCATGTCAGCTTTCCCTTTACCTTGACGTCGATGTATACTGAGAAGAAACTACCTGTAAACTGCATCAATGTCATGAACTCAGTTACAGTGTATCTGTTGTCTCTTGTCTCACAGTAACAAGACTCACTCACACTGGTGGCAGGAACTCAAACTCCGCCAGGGGTCCACTGTCTCCATTGGCAAACCCTCCAGATTCTCCCCAAGACTATGAGGTGATGAGCCAACAGCTCAACTCCCCCGGAGACCCTGCTCTGCGGACACCGGCCTCCACACCTTTACCCATAGCGGGCGCAGGTCACAGGAACACTCCAACACCTCCGAGCTCTGTGGTGGAGGAACCCCGGCCAGTGGATGTCTGTGTGGTAGCTATGGCCAATCAAACAGACTCAATGGAGAACCGTGTGCTGGCCGGTGAACATCCAGAGAGTAGGACACCCCATGTGGCCGAGGAGCCAGGAGAGGCACATCGAGAAGCTGGAGAATATGAATACATGGATGTTTCACCAGGCTCTCACGCCGAAGACCAAGACACTTTGGAGACAGAGAGACATGGCAGTCAAACACGTTGTGCATATCAAGCAGCAGTGGAGACGGTGGAGACGGTGGAGAAGGAGGCGACCCCGGAAGAGCATCTATCATTTGAGATAGTGAAAAAACCAAGACAGGAGGGAGAGTGTGACGTGGAGTACCTCTGTTCAAACCAGCAAGCAAAACTAGTGGAGAAGCTCAACGGCATGAAGGGAACTGGCACAGTGTCAGCAAGGGTACCGAGAACAGCCCAGGAATATGAGGAGATGGACGGGTTTCCCGAGAGATGGCGTGGGTGTGAGCAGCCAGAATACCAGAACCTCCCGGGGAAGGGGGTGGATGTAGCTCAGGAGATGGGCAGCAGCATGTGTGCATCGTTTGACAACCCAGACTATTGGCACAGCAGACTGTTTCTAAAGCCAGATGCTATACGTACCTAATAATGTAGAGTGATGCACAAGATTGGGACAAGATTTTATCTGTTGTAAATAACTACATTACAGTTGCAGTTACACTGGAAAAATGAACAAAAGGTGTCTGTCTTGAGTGCTGGGTATAGTGCTGTTGAAATGTATAATTTTTCATATAGCAACAAATGTGGCTAATGCTTAGGCCCCTGTGAACAAATTATGATAAATCATTTAATTATTATTTACTTGAATGTCAACTATAAGCAGTTATAGTATTGTATGTTTACCAATAAATATGGCCTTCAATGCAATTTGCATTGACCTGAAGTATTCCAATGTTGCTGTTGTGTTGATACAAATATATATTTTGTATACGTTATTTGTACTATAATAAATCTTGTCAACAACAAAGATGTTCTCACTACCCTGACAGAACGCAAATGCAAATGGCACAGAGTAGACAGACTTGAGATGAGATGGAGGCATGCAGATGCGGATGACGCGTAGCTGGCGTGCAGTGGACGTGAGCTAGATGTGGGCGGGGTCTAGTAGCCGGAGTCGGGCGGGCCTTTCAGTGTAGCACTGTTGAGAGAACCGGGCAGCGTGGTCGATTCTGTGGAAGAGACCAGCCGCGAAAAAAGTTATTTCGAGTGCTAACACAAATTGTCAATATGTCTGGGGACGAAGATTCACAAGAGCAGACCATCGCCGATGACTTGGTGGTTACCAAGTACAAGATGGGAGCTGAGATCGCTAACCGTGAG
Source organism: Molva macrophthalma (assembly GCA_027123675.1). Lineage (NCBI taxonomy): Eukaryota > Metazoa > Chordata > Actinopteri > Gadiformes > Lotidae > Molva > Molva macrophthalma. Next base: position 4,204,298 of record JAOPJO010000001.1, read on the forward strand.
TATAAATGGACCATTTGCTACCCTTGTCTACCTTGGTGCCATGTGCCCTAGGAAAAGCATGGGGTGTTATTAAGAAGCGCCTTTCGGACGAATATGGATATAGATGGACAATAAATACACATATTATCGTTTTTTGTTAGCTTGTAATTGTAGCTTTCCTGTTACGCTGCTGTCATATAGCCTTGGGAATTATGCTTCTCTGCTAAGCTTTACAAGCTAACATTAGCCTACTGCTAGGTAACAATGGCTAGCTAGTTTAGCCAGCTAAGCCCCATCGCATATGATCACTATGCTAGGCTATACCATATCACAAAATGGACTGTGGCTGGATGGACTAAAGGTGTTAGTCGCCATGCAGCCTCTAAGGTATTGAGTGTAAATGTCGTGGTTCATAATCATCGACGGGAACATAGTTACTCACTGGCGGCGGCTACTTCCAAGCTGTCATCAAGTTTGTCAAATGTCAAACTCATGCTAGCTTGATTCCGTTAAAAGACACACATTAATACAAGCTTTTCGGTAAAAGCTTTCAACTCACAAAATCACAAGTCAAATTAGCAATTGATGATATACAATTTCTTGGGATTTTTTATTTGACCAGAAATGTCAAGCAAGTGGTCCCATGGTGTTTAAGGGACACTTGTTAAATGCAGTTTTAAGTTTGTGAAATAATAACCCTGCTACCTGTCTTTCTTTCTTGTCCCTATGCAGAGGCCCTGAAGGTCGTGGTGGACGCAGCTACAGCAGGTGTACCTGTGCTGAGCCTTTGTGATATGGGAGATGCCTTCATCAGCACAGAGACCGGGAAAGTCTTTAAAAAGGAGAAGGACATGAAGAAAGGTCGTCATCTTTTATGATTGGCTGTTGTGTACTATGACGATGCATGGCCTTATCTTATTCCATTATGTGTGCTTCTATATTGTATATGTTCATATTATATATGCCATTGTCGTTCTCAGGTATTGCTTTTCCAACAAGTGTCTCAGTCAACAACTGTGTATGCCACTTCTCTCCTCTGAGGAGTGACACTGAAATAATTCTCAAGAACGGAGACCTCGTTAAAATGTAGGCACTTGCACCACTAATCTTTCTGTTCCTTAAATTACTCATAATTCCGGTTGTCATGTATTTTGAGAATCATTTTCTGGTCCTTTCAGTGATCTGGGTGTGCATGTCGATGGCTTCATATCAAACGTGGCCCACAGCTTTGTCGTTGGAGTAACCAAGGTATGTTGTCACTGTAGGACACATCTTTTAAGTTGAAGTCTGCGCAATGTTTTTTTAACGTACTTTGTGTGTTTTGTAATACTTACTACGTATTTGTTGACATTTATCTCCAGGATGCCCCCCTGACGGGCAGGAAGGCTGACGTGCTCAGGGCCGCTCACCTCTGTGCTGAGGCCGCCCTACGCCTGGTCAAGCCTGGGAACCAGGTACATGTGGGACGGTTCACACCCACCTCTGGCGATGACTCCCAAAGAGTACACAATATCACCGTTCATTGCTATGGCTAATGTAGGTGTCTCTTGTTCATTAGAACTCACAGGTGACAGACGCTTGGAACAAGATCGCCAAGTCATTCAAGTGCTCCCCCATTGAGGGTGAGTGAACGGTGGACCTTCCGTTGACGTCAGCCAGTGTTCTCAGCCCTAACATTGTGCCCCACTGTATACTTGTCCTAAATTGATACTTTACCTTGCAGGTATGCTGTCCCACCAGCTGAAACAGCACATTATTGATGGCGAGAAAACTATTATTCAAAATCCCACTGAGCAGCAAAGGTAAATATTAGTTCCCTACTAGGTGTGGGTTGAAACCTTACACATCCTTCCTTCAGCAGAGACTAAAGCACTTCATTGTGGTTGTAGGAAAGACCACGAGAAGGCTGAGTTTGAAGTTCACGAGGTGTACGCCGTTGATGTGCTGATCAGCACCGGCGAGGGAAAGGTAACATCACTCCTCCACTTTCATTTAATTCTTTCAACAGAGACCCTTCCCTCGGTCAACTGGGGTGGTGCTTAAAAGAGAAAATACTTTTTTTAGAATGTGGCTTTATTAAAGGGGTGATATTATGCCACCAGGCACATGTAACCTAGTCACAGGAAAAGGCATATTTTCTAACGGCTTGTAATGGCTAATCACACTCACACCTGGTGGCATAATATCACCCCTTTAAAGGACTGATCTCATCCTTACTCTAGCTTTAAGCATGCCAAAGACTTGACTAAACATAGCCTTCTTTATCATATTCCCTCAACATAGCCAATAACAACTTCATGGCCACCTGAATAATAATCACACTATTACTAGGGCTGCTATTCCTGTGAAGGTTAACCCTCCCGAACACCGCTATGAACATTAATCGCTCACCTGATGGAGCTCCTTACGTCGACATGCACCAGACACCCAGTGGAGGTTCATACTAGGCTTGTGCCAATATGTGATCGGATCATATATTGGCAATTGAAGGGATGATTGACAATTTGTTTTTCCTACGCCAATATTAGGGCGATTCTAACTAACTTACTATGAGAACTTAGTCTATAAACAGAGCACTTAGACTGAATACTACTCTGCCTCCTTCAAAATATATTATTTTAAGATGAGTTTGACTGCAAAACCCCCGATATTTTCAATGTCCTGCTTTGCCGAATGTGTTCATACGCCAAAACGCCAAGACCAAGAAGAGTTATTACTCCAGCGCATGCGAACATTCGGCAAAGCGGGACAATGACAATGTCTGGTGTTTTGCAGACAAACGCGTCTCAAAGCAACTTGCAAATAATCTTTACCCGTTAACACGCCTGAACTACTTTAGATTATAGCAAGCAACAACTGCAGTCATATTGTTGAGTTTTAGATATATTGTTCGATATGTTCATTGAATGATGAAATAATAGGCAGGAGGTGGAGAGCTATGTTCAGATGGAGTCTACGTGCACTCCGTTTATAGAGTAATATCAGATCTCTAGAATCTGCGCCCTAATCTGTGTTGTCCATATGCCTGCTGCTCACCAAATGCTTTTGGAGTGCAGAGCACTCCAAAAGAGTAGTTAGCATTATGGAATAGATTTGGATTGTGCTAAGATTTGGATTGTGCTATTAAAGACAAGATAATAATGTTAATCAGAACATGCTGCTGTGATACTGCAGACACACACTTGTAAAGGGAGCCGTTTCATCAACATTTGTTCACTCTTATAAATATTTATCCACGTAACTTTAACTATATTGCTTGAAGTTGACTTAACTCCCCCCTCCTCCTGCTGCCCCCTGGTGATCGGGTCGTATATTGGCAATCTAGAATAACCACGATTGGATGATATGAAAATAGAGACAATCGCCCAACCCTGGTATATACTATACATGTCTGCGAAGGTTAACCCTCTCGGACACTATGAACATTAACCGCTCCCCCGATGGGGTCTGGGCAGTCTGTCCCCCTAGCGTGAGACACACTGTTTTGGGGGAAGCACATGTGATATCCTTCCCAAGATCTGGGAGTCATAGCAGCAAGGCTACTCCGGGGGAGTAACAACGTATTCTGCGTAAGGAATTTCGGATGCAGACAGTGAAAGAAGAAACGTTATTTCCGACAATGTATCCCCCTTATTCATTACCTGAAGTTGTTGATGCTTCAGTTATGTCGTCCACGGAAGGTTAAACTTCTTCGGCGCTAGCTGCAGGGGTGCTATCATTAGCAACGGTGCTATGAATCTTAAGGCTATCAAACATTCCTCAATTTCTAGATATATTTTGTGCTTTGACTGTTTCCTCAGATGGGATGGTTTCCCTGGCCAGCTTTGCATTACAACAATTGCAGCGAGTGTTGTGTGTTGTTTTGAAAAGTGTAAACCACCCCATTTCCGACAGTTTTCGGCACGCCGTACCCCTGAAAGTTTGAACGCAGCCCTGGAACAAGCTGCGTCGATTGAAATAACTTAAATACACACACCAGTGGTTAATACTACACAGTCTGGAGAAAGCTAACCCTCCCGACACTACTATTGGCATTAACTGCTCCCCCTTGTTACATCCACCCGCACCAGACATGAAAATACCAACAACGTTTTTTCCATTTATTTGTTGACAACCGTCAAGTTCTGTGGCAATTGCTTGCTTTTAAATATAGTTGTATGTAGTTAAATGGTGTATACATACAAATCCCTAAATGTTCAATGTCGCCTTTGTGGTTGTTCCAACACATTCTGAACCGCTTTGTCGATGCCACTAAGAGGCAGCCCGCTTCGTGCTGTGCTTTTAAAAATTATATTTTAAAGGCTCATTATTAAACCATTTTCTGATGCCCCCAAACATTGATTGAAATTATTACTTTAAAAGTGTGACGATTAGTCAACTTTCAGCTTTACAGGACGACTAAGAGTCTACAAATAAAATCTTTAGTTGGGGGCCAGCCCTAACTATTACCTGCACAGGCTAAAGTCAGATTTATCGGGGACCCTTTAAATTACTCTTATATGCCCTATCTAGAAAGCCAGAAGTCTTAATTTGTCCTCAGCGATTAGCTGTGGTGCTCCTGTCGAAATTGAATAATGTAATCCATCCTCCACACTGTAGGCCAAGGACGGCGGGCAGCGGACCACCATCTACAAGAGGGACCCCAACAAGGTGTACGGCCTGAAGATGAAGACCTCTCGGATGTTCTTCAGCGAAGTGGAGAGACGCTTCGATGCCATGCCCTTTACTCTTAGGCATGTTACCACTGTGTGCTCAAAACGCTCTGCAAATATACTTTCAACACTCCCATTTGTATGTTGTCACTTTAAACATACTTCAGCTAGTGAGTGCAAGTTTATCTGTGCTATTATTTCTGCCCAATACTATTCAGAGTCATGGAAGTAAAATGTGTTGTGATTCCTTCAACTCAAGTGCAATGTTTTATTTCTATATATATATAATATACATTTCAATGTCTTTTTTATTTGGCTAATGGCTCCATTGTGTCAACAGAGCCCTTCAGGATGAGTCAAAAGCCAGAATGGGTGTAGTGGAGTGCTCCAAGCATGAGCTTGTGCAGCCATTCAACGTGCTGCATGAAAAAGAGGGTGAGTGGAACAAAAGGGGTCATAAATACTTGTAGAATTTGTCGCATTTAGTAGGCCCTTTTTAAATGTTGTGAATGTGTCTTAATCAAGATGTAATTAACTTGAGAGCTTTGCCAAACAATCACAGGACATGCAATTAAAAATAATGTATTGGAATATTTGTATGTAAGTCAGTAACAACTCCAGAAGATGTGTTGTTTATTTCCATATCTATACACTTTCTTTCCTAGGCGAGTTTGTTGCCCAGTTCAAGTTCACTGTTTTGCTCATGGCGAATGGACCACTGCGAATCACAAACAGCCTGTTTGACCCAGATCTCTACAAGTCCGAGCATGAAGTTGAGGACCCAGAGCTGAAGGTGAGGGATGGGAGAAAGGCCTTGGGTGGATTTAGATATCAGGCCTTTGCTTGTTAAAGGTCAATGGTGCTTTTGGGACACAACTTACAGGCTAATGACCTGTTGCATTTCTTTTTTGTTCAAAGGCTTTGCTCCAGAGCTCTGCCAGCCGCAAGGCCCAGAAGAAGAAGAAAAAGAAGGTAAACTGAAGTACCAATGGCTCTTTGAAATGTGAGTTAAACAAAAAAAAGATACCGCTTTTCCACAATCTCCTTTCTTTGTTTTTCCCCCCGCAAGGCTTCCAAGACTGTGGAGAGTGCAACCGGGCAGGCGATGGAGACCGAAGCTGCAGAGTAGATCCATCCTTCTCAGCTTTTTATTTTTTAAGAAAATACTGACAGACATCTGAGGACCCAAAGAACAGATGGTCAAGAATCCTTCCATCCCAGCTGTCTGAGGGCCAGTTTGGCCGTCGTGAATACCTCCAAATTTAATGTCAGATTGGGATTTTGCTGCTCCTAAATTAAATGTGTCCTTGGCACAAACATATTCCCAGAATATTAGTCAGAATTCCAAGAGGATCTTGAGGGCATATACTATTATTTTTTTTCTTTCCCACAATGAAGACTATCCAACTCGCCTAAAAACTGTAAATGAAATCTACATTAAATAACAAGGTTCTCACTGTGTGACCCAGAAGTATTTCTACACAGCAGGTTGCCAATGTATTTGTGTGGGACATTGAAACCTTTTGAATTTAATCCATCCATTTTTGAAAAACAAATAACAAATGTTTACCTGCTGTTCAGGAGGAGAGGGATTTAACATCTCATTAGGATCCTAAAGTCACATGCCACTCAACGGAAGCATGCTTATATTAGTTTAATGCCAGCACATATACTTTGTTCTCACTGCTTCTAGATAGTACACCAGTACAACAAAAACAACTGTAGGAACTTTCCTTTTAGCATCCATTACATTTCAATTGGGTTCTGCTTGTGGAAAATTGATTAAATATAATTTTATTTTTTATTTTGCTCCATTCATGGAGTATGTTTTTCAGAGTGCTGCATTTCTTGGATTTCTTATGCCACTATTGCTATTAAGGAGTTTAGCATTCTGTTTACATAAGACTTCCATAGCTGTTTAATATGTGGATGCTTTTGTAAAACAAATCCCTGTTTCAGAGACTATTTTTGGAAACATTAAAAAGCCACCTGACATCACATGCATGCTTGTTTTTCTGTATTGAGCTGTCCAGTGAAAACTTTGTTTCAAAGTTACTTAGTTATGATTCTACACACAAGCAAAGGTTCTCTGTTTTTGTAGAGGTCTATAAGCGTCATACATTTTCAAGTTCGTAAACTTTATAAATCGCATACTAGAACAGTCATATTTTATTTCTGAGTATGTTAATGACAAAATTAAAATATCTGCAGAATTAAAGTGTTGGATTGGGATTGTTTTATGTAGCAAATTACTAGTTATATATAAAGATTATTTGAATAAACACATTCATATCTGACTGGTACACATTCAATGTGTTAACTATTAACTAAACTAAACTATTGCATTACAGAGGGTTTGAAAACATTGCATTACATGGTTTCAATGGGGCACGGAAAATGTATATAAATAGTTTTCCTTGTTGATGGACAACAATGTTCTAAGAGCCCTCCCAACAGTTTTTGAATTAAAATGGCTAGGACATCAGCAAATACATATATGAGACATGGGCCTGTTAGATGAGATGAGTGTTTGCTAAAGTATTGTATATGAATAAAACATTTTACAATATGTTATTAATTAAACATACCAAATGTTACTACCTTATTATCTATCTAAATGCAATGGAGTAATAGGCCTACATGTCCATACATAAATATGCCGATATTACTTTTTTTCGAACGCTTTACAACTTGTGATGATTGATTGATTGTAATGATTGACAAATCAGTGATCATTATTGCTAGCCCTTTAGGTCACTGCGTTTCTCAATAGCGTCCAGCTGTCAAAAAATAAAATCTCGCGCCAGCCAGTGGCGCCAACCCTATAAATACCGAGTCGCTTTGTGATGACGTTCTTCCTGGACCTTCTCTTGAGAGGTGAGTACAAGGCTGAAAATATTTGTTTCAGCAATCCGAGTAAATCGTGTGATTCTTGAAGCCATCTAACGAATGTATCATATGTTTTGTGTACCTTTCAGACTTTACTCCTCAATATGAGAGCCAAGGTATGTATTTTTGTGTTTAATAATCACAACCCTTAAGAGTTACTGCCTGGTGGCTAGCCAAATCATGGCTAAGCTAACTTATTAGCAAATTCGGATATTGGCATAGGAATAAGGAGTAATATCAAGTTGTATCAAACACCATATTTATCGATTTATGTTCAATGTGAGGACATAATATGAATGCAAATTAAACTTTGTTTCACCTTGCAGTGGAGGAAGAAGCGCATGCGTAGGTAAGATTATTTCCATTCACCATTTTGTAGATGTGCATCCCATAAGCAATTTGCAGTTAAGTTTGTTAACAAATGTTTTACGTGTACAGGCTGAAGCGTAAAAGGAGGAAGATGAGGCAGAGGTCCAAGTAAATTCCCCCTCCAGGACGATAGCTGTGGTCATCGCAAGCCCTTCCAAGTCTCACGTCGACCATGCCTGTCGTCCAGGAACCCTTCGGACCAGTGACATATCAACCAGTTGCAGAGTAGCAGCAGGCCTGCTGATTGATATTGAAGCGCTGACTCCAGATCTGTCAAGATTAATTGTACGGATATTTTGGACTTCGGACTCCCTTATGCTCTCCCGTTTTTGTTTATACTGTTATGAATAAAGATTTTGGTTTAAAAACGATCTGATGTTGTGGTCTCCTAATTGGAAAAGTGTTTTGCCCATTTTTGAATCAATTGACATCGTTGACTAGTGTTATCGTACTTGGGGCTCCTAGTTTTAAATGGTTGCCTATATTTCTTTACTGATGAAGGGAACCTCCATCACTGGCGTCTAGATGCGTGTTAGTCTTTAATGCTCACTCCCACTTCACAGGCCCAGTTTATTTTCTAGTACAGAGCTCTGTCTAATTTCGCATCTTTCAGATGCAGAGTTGTCAGTTAAACAAACGTTTGCTCGCGCAACATCCCTCGACCCAATGTGCTGCCTCAAAAGCCGCAACCATGGATACTTGAGTGGGTGGAGCATTGACCAACATAACACTAGGATGACTTTCTTTCCGGGATAAAATGAGGTCATGCTTTCTCATGTTGCTGTGCTTTTATACCGGAGGAAAAAACGCGATTATAAACCTTATCAAGATTGTCAGTGCAGGCGAAGCGACTACGCCCGACTTTCCCACCTTAGTGTGGTGATTGTCGGCTAATGGTGCAGTCATGCAGCTGGGATCGGGACCATCTGTACGACACTCGGAGCAGCTGCAGTCCTTAGTTTATCCTGGATCAATACGCACCTAATATCAGCCCCCGATCATCAAATGGTTGGGCATGTTATAAATTAAAAGATCCCGGCTAGAAGTATCTAGAACCAGGAGTATAAACATACAGAAATGTAGTAGGCGCACAATATGTATGCGATACTTTCGTTTAAATAACGTTACGTTATCCCACAGCTGTAACCGACATAGCTTATAATTTAAAAGCATCCACCTTGTATACATTGGGCAAACGGGAATATGTTTTTTGCCTGCACTGCAAAGATCGGTGTGCCCGATTCAACCCAAGTTGAATATCTTTCTCGTGTCGCATGGACGCTCTGCTGACTGCACGACCCACTGCAGTGCAGGCGCGCGGAGATCTTGTGCGCTAAAACACTTATTTACAAATGTCTAAAGATATGCCTGTTGTTGGGAAATGCTCAGCCAACCCCTTATTTTTTTGTTAAATATAACTTTCTAAAACCTTAGATATATAATATAATGATTCATGTTATTATTTAGGATGCGTTGGATTAACAGCGTCGCACTCTGTATGGAAACCCAGAAGACGTTACCACAGTACGCCCCGCCCTTGTAACTATTCTCGGAACAAGTTAATTCTAGGGTTTATTTTCTATTGGATTTCATTTGAAGGAGGGTTTCTGACTGAGCACGCCTTTCATGGGTACTTTTTGCTGGATCAACTGCAGCTAGTGTCTGACAGAAAACATTTGCCCCGTGGCGATGTTTGGAAGCGCAGTTAAATGAAACCGTGAGACTAACCGTATTACTACCAGTTGTCTTCTGTTGGTAATTTTATTCGATGGTTTTCACAATAATGCTGTAAACCGTGTCGAAAACCGCAGGTCGTGAATCTTGCAGCCACACCAACAGAGAAGTAAGGACTGTTTACTTCGCGGAGGAAGCGTTTGCGATGCCATCTGCAGATGCAGGACCGACGGTGACAGGCAAGGGGGCTGCGGACTCGGCCTTTCCCGAAGACATGCATCCTCCCGGGCCACCTGGCGAAGACCTGCAGCCTCCCCGGCCGCCTGGCGAACGCGCGGTGACTGTTCTGTGGTCTTTTGGGAAATGCCTCGGCACTCTTCTGCCAGTTTACCTGGCTGGATACTTTGGATTCAGCATCATGCTGGTGCTATTCGGTCTGTTGGTCTACATGGGATGGAAGCACAGTCGCCTCGAGAAAGTGATGAGGCTGAAGTCTGCCATGTACCTTTTGGAAAACGAGAGGCAATTTACAATGGGAAACGTTATGAGAACTAAACGTGATTTACCTCCATGGGTAAGAAATAACAATAATTATGTAATAATATCGTGGTCCCCCAGCATTTCTGTCAGACACAAAATAAAAGGCAGGATAAGTAGAATGCTTAACATGAAAAAGTAATAATATGATAGTATAATGCAGGATCTCAAATAAGGTATAAACCAATTTTCTTTGACTCATTCAACATATTCTTAACTTTATGATAACCATTGTGTATCACTCAATGTGTGTTTATATCTTATACAATTATTGTTATTCAACATTATCTGAATACTGGATGTGTTAAAGGTTGCTGTATGCACATCTCACAGGCACGTTCATTTATCCATAGAAACCTGCCCAGACATGCATGGAACTCCTTGTTAATCTATAGCCTACTTCTTTTTTTTTTAAAATTATGTCTATTCAACAGTCATATAATCTGGCCATGACCTTTATTTTGAATTCCTAATATCTGCTGAACACTCCCCCCCCCCCCCACAAGAATGTGCATTTTGCAGCAAGGCCAGGAGAGGAAACTGTCAGCTGAATATTTAGGCTGCTGATCAGCTGACCAGTCTTCAGGTTGGGAGATGTCACGTTAATGTCACTCTGCTCTGAATTCTTTCACAACTCTCGTATTAGCTTCCTCTTCCTGTTGTACCGTTTCAGAGCTACTGTTGACCTTATCTGGTCCCAAAAAAAAACATGAATAATATAAACATCGTTCAGTGCTCTGAGGTAACCATATGAGGAGACAAAATGAAGACCCACACACACACACACACACACACACACACACACACACACACACACACACACACACACACACACACACACAC
>JAOPJO010000001.1:4292697-4303334 GCA_027123675.1 Molva macrophthalma
TCTCTCTCTCTCTCTCTCTCTCTCTCTCTCTCTCTCTCTCTCTCTCTCTCTCTCTCTCTCTCTCTCTCTCTCCACTTACCACACTCTGGTGATTCATCGGAGCCATCAGAGCAGTCGATGTCGTGATCGCACACAAAGTGCTTGGGGATGCACTGCCTGTTCTGGCACATGAACTCGTTCTCGTCACAAGTGTTGTTGCTGGTGTACACTAGAAGGGGGAGGAGGAGTTGGTTGTTAAAAGGGATGGATGAGTGAACACCAAACCACAAGAGATTGCTGGTCTGGGTGTTCTAACCCTTTTTAAAAAGGAGAACCAATAAACAACATGAACATTGGGGTTTTGGACTCACAGCAGCCAGCCTTGACGCTCTCGTCGGCCCCGTCAGGACAGTCCTTGTCCCCGTCACACTTCCAGCGCTGGGGGACACACATGTGGGAGCCCGGGCACTGGAAGGCCTCCGGACTGCAGGTCTTGGATTCTGGAGATGAACAAGGAGAGTCATTGCGCCATACAAAGACATGACGTACAGGGAGAGGAGTCAGCTGCCTTTGGCACTGGGGCCCTCTCTGCTGACAATGTTTTCACTCACAGTACTGTAAGACAATTTGGATAAAAGTGTCAACCAAATGACATGTATATTATTATATTAATGTCTGAACAGGGAGTCTTTGTCTGAGGAGCCAGAATTGTGTTTATGCAAGAGCTCAGAGGAAATTGGTTTTAAACAAGGGATTCCAAGGCAGTGATGTATTCATTTTGTGTTTGAGGATTTAAACAGAGAGAATATTGTGGAACTAGTCACATTATTTTTGATCTACAGAGAATACATTTTTATTTCTCTGTAGAATATTAATTTAGGCTGAAAAGAATATCAAATAAGGTTTTCAAACAAGAAGAAAAACAGCAAAATTATAAAATCTTAATTAAATATGTCCTCCAAGACAGTCACTCGATGGGATGCTAAGCATTATGGGAAAATATTTGACAAAAGACCCTTATATTCTGCCTTCAAAGGTTTGCGAGTCTTCAACAATCATTACTTTGGTTCAGACTTTGAACTCAAAGCTTTATCGGCTCTGAACTATGTCGTACTCAAGACATGATCCCTCCTTAAACAACCACCGGACATTGGGCACGTCAGGGGGACGTGCCATGGGAGCAGCGGTGTCCACCGTGTTTATCGGTTGCAACTCACTGCACTTGAGGTCCTCGTCAGAGCCGTCGCCACAGTCGTCTGCTCCGTCGCACACCCAGCGGCTGGAGATGCAGCGGTGGTTGGAACACTCAAACTGGCTGGATGTGCAGAACTTGTCTGGAGAGAGAGAGAGAGAGAGAGAGAGAGAGAGCGAGAGAGAGAGCGAGAGAGAGAGCGAGAGAGCGAGAGAGAGAGAGAGAAGGGAGAAGGGCGAGCCAGAAGGGCTCATGAGGGAATGACGTCAACATGATTCTAAATAAGTGGTTCCAGTCCTTGGACTTGCAAAATGCCCAACGAATGCGGAGATGTGGGAAATGAATGATTCTGCATCACAATTGGTGCTGGAACAAGAATTGAGAAATCAATATTGACATTGATTTAATATAACATCATTTAAGAAATTTGGGAACTGGAAAACATACCAAACATTTACTGCTTACTGCATCAGAAGTGCTTAGATATGGTTTATTTTATCCACTGCAGCTCATTAACCAATACTTATCTAGTTAGACAGATCTACCAGATGTATGATACCTTGCACGCTGCACCCTCTGATGACTGTTCTTACATTTTATAGACAAAAAATGAATAACAGAAGTCTCTGTAGTCTAGAGGACTGACCACAGTGTGTCTCGTCAGCGCCGTTCTCACAGTCGTTCTCTTTGTCACACGTCCAGCTCATAGGGATGCAGCGGCCGCTGGGGCAGGCAAAGAAGTTCACCGGACACTTCAGCTTCCTCTTGTCTGAGGACAAAGAAACAAACACACAGTTTCTAGTTAGGACACGTTGTTGTGGAGCAGGCAGGGTGTTACTGGTTAGAGAGGGGATGAGTGGGAGGAGCGGCCGAATCCTTCCCCATCTTCAGAAGACATCGAGTCCCGCTCCTCAGAGATCCTCTCACAGACCGACTTGTGATGAATTTAGAACAAACTTTGTTGAAATGCACTAGCTGGTAGGGTGTTCAGTACCTGGTATGGGGTTCAGTTCCTGGTAGGCGTTCAGTACCTGATAGGGGGTTCAGTACCTGGTAGGGGGTTCAGTACCCGGTAGGGTGTTCAGTACCTGGTATGGGGTTCAGTTCCTGGTAGGCGTTCAGTACCTGATAGGGGGTTCAGTACCTGGTAGGGGGTTCAGTACCCGGTAGGGGGTTCAGTACCTGGTAGGGGGTTCAGTACCTGGTAGGGGTTCAGTACCCGGTAGGGGGTTCACTACTCGGTAGGGGTTCAGTACCTGGTATGGGGTTCAGTTCCTGGTAGGGTTTCAGTACCTGGTAGGGGTTCAGTACCTGATAGGGGTTCAGTGCCTGGTAGGGGTTCAGTGCCTGGTAGGGGTTCAGTACCTGGGCAGTTCCTTTCGTCGGAGTAGTCTCCACAGTCGTTGTTCCCATCACACACCCAGGAGGGCAGGTAGCACAGCGTGGTTCTCTCACAGCTCTGGAACGACGCGCCCTTCACTCCCAGACGGAAGAAGCGGGCGCAGTCTGTGGATTCTGAGAATGAGAAAACAAAACTGTTCAGTTGTACACCAAGACCGAGGCTAGGGGGCTCCACTCCCAGCTGAAAGGCACTGGGTTCCATAGCAGTCTAGCTATAGCGGGGGAGGAAGGGAGAGAGGGAGAGGGAGAGGGAGAGGGAGAGGGAGAGGGAGAGAGGGAGAGGGAGAGGGAGAGGGAGAGGGAGAGGGAGAGGGAGAGGGAGATCACTCACGGCAGTTCATCTCGTCGCTGGCGTCCTCACAGTTGACCACTTGGTCACAGCGGCTGTAGTTGGAGATACAGCTTCCATCCTTACACTGGAACTCCCCCAGCTTGCACAGCGTCACTGGAGCGACAACACGTTGGTATGATCAGAAGTTTGCACACATGAATCAATCATTCTGAGACTGAATACATAAGGTGAACCCTTACTGTTGCAGGGCAGTTCATCCGAGTGGTCTCCACAGTCGTCAGTGCCGTCGCACCAGAACTGGTGGCCGATGCAGCGGCCGTTGATGCAGCGCCGGTAGCCCTTCTTACACAGCCGATTGGCTGTTGAGGATGATGATGTCATAGTATGGTTAACATGGTTGGTTGGTATACATTCACATTATTTTTCTCCTTGGGCCTACAAACACCAGGTTGTAATGCTAATGAACCTGTGACAGTGTACATTTTATGGATATTATTTACTTAGCTATGGGAATTATTGTGTAACAGTGGAATTATATTGTGGAACACTTCATGGAGTCTTTTAAACTGTTTTCAGTGAAACTATTTAACCAGGCGAGTCCTTTAGAACAAAGCCTTACCACAGTAGGACTGCTTTTCGTCAGACTTGTCCTTGCAGTGGGCCATGCCGTCGCAGGTCAGGCTGTAGTTTATACAGTCTCCGTTGCCACACTCAAAGTCCTCCACGCTACCGCAGGAAATATTCAGAGCTGGTCGGAGCAAATGTGGACAAATTTAATTGAATTACTAATTTAAAATGAGTACATAATTATACATTCTGAAGATCACATCTCCTGAACATATTTTCACATACACCCCACACCTGGGGTGTGGGGTTTAACAGCAGACAAATGTCACCTCCCCGATCTATCCCATCTCCCTCTCTCTAACCTGAACACATGTTGTCCTCAAGGAGTCGGCGGTCTCCACGGCAACTACAGTTGACCCGTCCGTCTGAAGTGGGCAGACAGAGGTCCTGGCAACCTCCGTTGTTTGTTCGGCACGGAGAAAACTCACCTGTCAAAGTAGAACAGTTGTATAATTAATTAAATCACAATCAATCAACAGAGCCACTGATCGCAGTGACTGTTTGATAACGTTATTCGTTATCCTCATTGATTATTGATCTATTAGTGATGGACAGTTGAACCCCACTCACAGCTGTTGGTGTCGTTGGCCACGGCGATGATGCCCATCGGCTGCTGGGGGATGTCGGCACGGAGCACCTTCATGTCTCCACCCGTGTACTTGTCCGCACGGAGCACCGCCCTCCTCACCCAGTCTGTCCAGAAGATGTAGTCCCCGTACACGGCCAGGCCGAACGGGTGCACCGGCTCGTTCTTCAACAGCATCTAAAGTACAACAACAAACACACACACAGACTATTACACACACACAGACTATTACACACACACACAGACTATTACACACACACACAGACTATTACACACACACACCGACTATTACACACACACTATTACACACACACACCGACTATTACACACACACACCGACTATTACACACACACACCGACTATTACACACACACCGACTATTACACACACACACAGACTATTACACACACACACAGACTATTACACACACAGACTATTACACACACAGACTATTACACACACAGACTATTACACACACAGACTATTACACACACACACACACACACAGACTATTACACACACAGACTATTACACACACAGACTATTACACACACACACACACCGACTATTACACACACAGACTATTACACACACACACCGACTATTACACACACACACACACACACACACACAGACTATTACACACACACAGACTATTACACACATACAGACTATTACATACTACTATGGACTAACACTATTATGGAGGTAGTGAAATAATTATTGTGAAAATAAATGAATACGTTAAAACAAAAAAGATTCCTATAGCTGTTCTATATCTTCCCCTGTTGTTGATGTTTTGAACCAGGTCGTTCAGCACAGAGGACAGGGGACTCACGTAGCGGTTGCTGCCGTCGTACTCGCAGCGTTCAATTTTGTCCAGCGTGGCATCAGAGAAGTACAGCTTTTCGGCGCGGTGGTCTACGGCCAGGCCGTTGGGGGTCTTGATGTCACTGCCGATGATCACCAGCACGTTGGCCCCATTCAGGGAGGCCCTCATGATGCTGGGGGCCTGCTCGTTCCAGTTGGTCCAAAACATGATGCTGATGGGAGGGAAAACATGCAAGAAGAGGATGATGTTTTGCACCAGAGGAGAGGGGGAAAATAATAAATAACATTATGTGATTGTTATTTATTTTTTTTAACCGTTACAATTACAAATGTTTTCAAAAACCCCAGATCTACTGGGCTTGTGTCTACAAGATGCACAACACAAAAACCCAAGCACCCCGAATTTTCTTTTTTAAACAGGGCCACACCCCCCCCGGCTGTTCAGGCAGGAATACATCACTTTTCACACAACGGTGAAAGGGTGACTCACTCCTGACATTCGTCCAGCACGAAGGCGCGGGGGTGGTCGTCCCCCGACATGGTGACCACCGTGTTGCGGTTGTAGGCCACTGAGCGGCTCTGGTCCACGGTGTGGCGGCTGATGGTGGAGGTGGTGTAGCTGGTCCAGTACAGCGTGTCCCAGCCCCGGTGGTACGCCAGGCCCTCCACTGACCCCACATCTGGGAGGGGAAAAGAGAGGGGAGAGAGGCAGATGTTAGTTTTTCTTTCCAATGTTGCGTCCATGACTTTGGTTCTCATTGACTATGATATTTATTTTGATTTTTTTAGGCTAGCTGTTACAAGAAAACAAATTATTTTGGGCTATTTTTCCTGGCAGTTTTTTGTTTCCAAATGATTTCCCCCTGCCCCCCAAAAATACAGAACATTTCACGAGGTAATTAAATAAAGGGTCCAACACACAAAAAATAAATCATATTTAAATAACCGCACACAATAGAATGGAAAACCTTAAAATGGTAATTGGAGACTATCCTTGACATCATTTGCCAAGTTCCTTAATGATGGAGGACTTTTCTTGGTGCAGTACAGTCAAGGGAAAAGACTACTCCAGTATAAGAGGTTTGCAGAGAGAGTCTGGAAGAGGGAACACAGACAGCCTGCAGTCCTGGATCCACTTTAAATCAATCATCCAGTCTTTAATGGCAACCTGCCTTTAAGCGTCAACACGCCTTATTTCAAATAATTTTTGAAGTCTTCCTTTCACAGATGAAGCTCTCTTCGGGGGGGATGGTTAATGTAGGAGGTGAAGGCAGGTTTAAAAAAAAAAAACGTGAGGAGAAAAAGACCATAACCACCGCAACATAAATTTCTTTATGGCTATATCCACCCACTTATCCACATATTACCCGCCTACTTTCTCTCACAATCACTTCAGTTCCTTTTCATCTGTTGAAGCGCTGTTTAGAGCAGCGGCTGCCCTACGATTCAGTGTCACGTGAAGGCCACTTAGCATTAAGCGTCACCGTGTCTTCAAAAGGTTTCCAACCTGTATTTCCCCTCCGTCATCCGAGAAACCACATTTATGACTGCTGTTGCTCGACAATAAAAGCCTGGACTGTTTGTTCACGTCAAACAGTTAATGAATGTGACGTTAATTGGGCTTTTAGACAGATGAGGAGGCATTTAATAAACATTGTTGTAGCTAAAACACTGCGTGAGAGGAATACAAACACACATCTTATATAATCTACTTAATGGCTGAAAAAAACATGGAGAGCCAAAGGAGCCCATTCCTACTAATCTACACTGCTATTCCACAGTTATTGTGAGTCTAAAACCATAGCATAGACAAGAACATGTGAGTATTAGTACCGAGGAGGTAAAGTACTAGGTAGATGTGTGTGTAGTCGAGAACAGAACTGGTTACAGTGGGTTTGAGTCTCAGCTCATCAGAGGTGAAGTAAGAGAATAATCTCGTCTGTGCCTCCGTCCTCTCCTCTCCTCCTCTCTCTTTACCCGGACCAGCCGAGCCACTGTGCAAACAGTACGGTACGCCTGCTGAATACAACAGACAACCACAGCTCCCAGCAGCCCTGTCGTCCTGCTGACAACTCACAACGTTTACCCTTTTGAATTACATGGATTTGGATTTTTGTAATATTTCCCCCCCAAGTCCTTTTTAATTGGAGATTGAAGAGCTTTTGAGATTTAATGGAGGACTTTCTCCCTCGCCAGTGGTATCCAGAGCTTGTGAGAAACAGGACAAGGAGTCCACTAACCAATACCAGCACTCATCATGGAGTAGAGTTGAATGCTTTTCATGTGGAATAGCTGCCAATAACCCTTGGGATTCATTCATTCACTGTTGCCTGGCTTCCAGAAATCAATAGAACTGTAACAAGAGTTACTGCTGCATTTGTGCTGTTTGAACACAGGCTGCCCATCTTTGGATTACAACACATCTAAAAATATACACTTCACAGAAGGTCATCTTTCCATCTTCTCAGTGAGTACTGGATTTCTTCATATCAAGTGATGGGAAAAGTTCAAGAATAACTTCAGATATACTTTTCTTCAAGGGTATGAACTCTATTTTTAGTGGGGGCAGGAGAAACCACAAACATTATCTGAAATATCCAGGATGTGTATAAATATGTGTTTGTCTTTTCCTTCAATGAATGGCTCAGGCTATATATGCCAGTCGAGTGTGCAGGGTTATCTTGGTTGCCTGAATAGCTGCTGATACTGCTGACATCCCTTTCGTATGACGGCATGCTTATGATGGCTCTGGTCTGAGCTGCAGGCAGGAGCGACTCTTCCACAGACGTTACCTCAGAACATTCATTTGAAGTGACTGAAGGACCTTTTATGGCTGAATCCGAGCTGCAGCTGGTCAACAGCAGTGGGATTGGTATGGTGAGGGGGGAAGGCAGTATCATCAAGGTGTTAGTACCCACTCTGGATGCCCTCATCCTAGGCACCGGCCTGCTGGGCCACTCCCTGGTCATCACCATCCTGGCAGGCAGGCGGAGAAAGGACAGCCACGCCCCCCACAGCACGGACACCTTGCTGCTGGCCCTGAGCGCCGCAGACATTCTGCTGCTGCTCTGCCTGCCCTTCCACACCTCTGCCATCGTGCTGGGTCGCTGGCCCTTTGGCAGCTTCCTGTGCAAGGCCATCAGCTTCCTAGGCGTGGCCTGCTCAGCGGCTTCCGTCTTCACCCTCGCGGCGTTGGCCGTGACGCGCTACCTGACCGTGGTGCATCCCACCTGGGCCTTCCGGTCCAGGCTGCGCCAGCGCATCAGGCTGACAGTGGTACTGCTGTGGGTGCCCGCCATTGCTCTTGCCGTGCCCCAGTTTGCCTTCCGCACTGTGAGCTCCTCCAGCGCAGTGTACTGCTTCGCCTTCCTGTCGGACTTCAGCCAGCTGGTCTACAGCATCGCCCTCTTCCTGTGTGCCTTCGCTCTCCCGCTGGGCGTCATTGTGTTGATGTACACCAAGATCTACTGCTTCCTTCGCCACGCACAGCAGCTGGGGGCACCACGGCTGGAGCGCTACCAGAAACAGGTGACCCACACCTCCGCCCTCCTGGTGCTGGTCTTCACCCTCCTCTGGTTGCCCTCCTACGGCCTCATGTTCTCCTTAGTCGGGGGGACCGTGGTCGGAACCGCCAGTTACGTGGCCATCCTGGCCAGGATGCTGGCATCCTCGGCGGCGCTGGTGAATCCCGTCCTCTACGTCTTCATGTCCCAGAAGTTCAGACGAGACCTGGCGGAACTGGGGAGAAGGCGCTGGGAAGACTGCCACAGCTTTCTGATTGGCTGCCCACATGTGATCAACAGGGACACGGTGCAGCCCTTTGAGCTGGACACCACATCGGACAGAGGACAGAACT
This sequence comes from Molva macrophthalma, assembly GCA_027123675.1. Lineage (NCBI taxonomy): Eukaryota > Metazoa > Chordata > Actinopteri > Gadiformes > Lotidae > Molva > Molva macrophthalma. The sequence goes on from JAOPJO010000001.1 coordinate 4,301,462, forward strand.
GACTGAGAGGTCACTGGACACGGACTACCCAGCCCCTCCCCCAGCTATGTCCTTTAACGGCAGGAAGTGATCTTGTATTTTATGATATTGTGAACTTACTGTGAATTGCTTTGCGTTAATAAACCGTATGTTGCATAAAAAACAACACAATAACACATGTACTAGGATCACGGTAGTCTAGGCAACATTAACCACATCAAACATTCAATGTAATAAACATTGTATGCTTGAAAACAGTTCTGGGCTTTTAAATGTGAATTCAACTTGATGGGATTCAGGTACCTGCCCTTGAATCATTAATGAGAGTGGGATTAAAAAAACACTTAAACATAACTAGGAAAAGAGCTATGGGCCAAGGGTGCATGTGCGTTGTCTTGTCCCTCTACTTTACTAAGAGCCCTCAGCCAGCTGTGTTCCCAATCCAATGGAGATGTTCACTGTGGTCTCTTTATGCAGACAACCTAATGAGCAGGCCAGTGTACATGCAACACACACAAGAGAACCCTTTTATTGCCTTTAGAGAGGGACAATATGTGATGAGTGGCGATTTCTAGAGATTACTCCAAGAGGCAACACTGAGATATAGAGTGTAACCTTGAAACAATCATCTGAGATGGAATTTGATTTGTGTTTCACAATAAGCCATCACTGTAAGCAACATTAGCCATTCTATGCCTTTGAGAGTGTCGTGGAAATATTAATCATAACTATAATATACAATTATATACAAATTATATAAACCTTGATTATATAATTACTAGTCAATTGAAAAGGAATTTGTATCTTTGTACCTAGAGATACCTCCCTTCCTCTCTCTAATTGAAAGGTGTTAAGATAAGACTTCTTTGTTGTGTAGATTCCTTTAACTGTCTTGCAGTCTTGCTTGCAGACTTGCAGACATGTCCACTTCACCCATAGTGTATTGCAATTTAACTTGGTCTCTCCCGCCATGGCTGACCTCACCTTTGTTTCCTTTGTATTAACTACCCACGATGTGAAAGTTTCCCTGTAAGAATCATGTACACCCATTGTCTCATTGAATGTATTCTTGGTAACTTTGCTGCCTGTATCTTCCCATGATCATGCTCTAAAATTAAATCAAATATTTTGTGTCCTAAAAAGAAGTTATTCTTCATCAGAGGGATACAATATAGTGACAGTTTGAGCCTCAAAGTACACAGTGTAGCGTAGTGGGGTCCGGGTTTAGCTCCAGGGTAACGGGATGAGTGGGGTTGGTATGGTTAACACTGCTATACTTATACTTAATATTAATGCTAATATACTAATACTTAACACTCACTGTCAACCACGATTTTGCGGTCCGTCCCGTCGTCGTTGATCTGTTGGATGTTTCCGAAGTGGATATCGCTGAAGAAGACTCGGTTGGTGCCCTTCCCCCCACCGCCGTGGTAATCAAAGCTCAACGCGATGACGTTCTTCATGTGCTCCGGATCCTCGAAGGGCTTGATGGGGGCGTTGAGGTTGGTCTCGTCCGACAGGTGGATGCTCTTCAGGATGGTGCGCTCAGAGTAGAGCAGGTAGCCGTCGTAGTCACGGCAACTGCTGTTGTCCTCCGCCAGCATGCCGTGAGCGCAGGCGCACGTCCGCTGCCCGTTGCCACGGAACAGACACAGCTGCTCGCAGCCGCCGTTGTCCACCTTGCACACGTTGGTGCCTGAGGGAGGGGACGACCACGCGTGTTAGGGAGTTATACAGAATGCGCCACACTTGACACGTTGTAGTAGTAAACGAGTTTCAGCCAGCTTTTCCTAGAGGACTTTGGTGTTAATTAAAGTGGAAGTGTGTGTGTGTGTGTGTGTGTGTGTGTGTGTGTGTGTGTGTGTGTGTGTGTGTGTGTGTGTGTGTGTGTGTG
>JAOPJO010000001.1:4380479-4395661 GCA_027123675.1 Molva macrophthalma
GAGAGAGAGAGAGAGAGAGAGAGAGAGAGAGAGAGAGAGAGAGAGAGAGAGAGAGAGAGAGAGAGAGAGAAACAAAAACGCTTGAAATCAATCAAAAGCATGTGTCCACTGTGGCACGCAGTGTCCTTGAGGTGGTTGTTGTTTTAAATCCACGTTGTTCAGATCTGTAATCCTTGCATAATGATGTCTGATTTATGCAAGCTGATAGAGCCAGCCTCCGTGTGAATCCAAGGTCAAAATTACCACATAGATGCATCTACATGCATTCAAGTGATATATTATCACTACGCCCTGGGAAAAGGGCCGCTAATAAGGGACCCGCGTGAATAAGATAGCAGATAGTTCTCGTCATTTTCGAAATCATTCCCAAAGGTCTTTGTCCAGAACGAGAGCACATAATCATCTGGCTCTTCCATGGATGGCCAGCCGTTTGAAATGTAATTATGCTGTGGTATCACATTACCTGGGGCTTGCCTCCTTTACCTCTGGTAAGTAGCCAGCCACTAACAATAGGCCAGTCTTATGCTACAATCGTTGTACGACGCATAGAGTGCAAAGATGAAAGAAAGAGAAGGAAAGTAGTGGAATAAAGATGGACAGAGAGAGAGGGGAGGGAGGTAAAGATTGCAGTGGGACAGGGCTGTAATGAAGACAGAGGACTTTGAATCAAGTCTGGCCAGAATGTTATCTACACCATCTCCGCTGGCTTTGCTCTCTCCCCAGCTTCTTTCAGGTCCTGTCTTAACTTCTTCGAAAAACATATATGAAGTCCACCTTCACTCTCAACCTGTTGTGTCTTTTTTGCAATCATTTGTTCTAACCATCTGAAAATCCAACCTCATGGACATCCCTCATATTTCTTTCTGTTTACATTGTTGACGTTAGTCTGAAATCAAATGATTAATGCATAACATAGTGGACATGAGTACACTATACAAGTGCATAGAATTATTTGCTGTAGCATATCAATTGGTGACACATGGATCATTAATTGAGTCAATGTATATAATTATTATACAAGTATTACATTCCCAAATCCCCCATCTGGGATTAATAAAGTTTATCTTATTTCAAATTTGGATTCATCTTAAATCTTGCAAACTTGGATTTTACTAATTATGTATAATACTAATGTTTATTTCATGCAACTAGAAGCTTAAAGTTCATGATAATTCCAATAGCCCATTATTTTGTGTCCGTAGCATTGTGCTACTTCTGGTGCTAAATCCTACCTCTTCTTCTGTGGTTTCAGCAACAGGAGCAGGACCCCACCAACCTGTACATCTCTAACCTGCCCGTGTCCATGGAGGAGCAGGAGCTGGAGAGCATGCTGAAGCCCTTCAGCCAGGCCATATCCACACGCATCCTGCGAGACGCCAGCGGCACCAGCCGAGGAGTGGGCTTTGCCAGGTACGACCTCCGGGCGGTCAGGGTTCAGTGTTTGGTGGTCAGCAAAATTATTCATTTAAAGGGAATGGCTTACTCATATAAAAAAGGAAGGAAAGGGTTATTCACCCTTCTAATAAAAAGGAAAAAACAACATCCAGACGTATCCAAATAACCTTGAAGCAATAATTCTGTGTTGTGTATAATAGATCAAATACAGTTTAATAGGCTTGATGACAGTAGCTGGTTAAGGGACTGCTTGAGATTCCCTCTGAATAGAATAGGAACTGAGCCCCCTGGTGGCCACTTCCTTTTTTCTTTTAACATCAAAGTCGCCATGCTTTTCTGGCCAACAACAGATTTCAACATTTAGGAGCTTATTTATTATCCAAGCTGACATGCTTACACTTACTGCTCCTTATCTGTCCTATAAGTATTACACCAACAACAGTAAGCCAAATGGATGCTATGTTACAAAGTATGCAATTGTTGACATTGTCTATCCGTTTGGCATATGAAATGATGTCCATTGTTCTATATGTTCTATTCTCTAAATCCATGGTTGTCACCATTACTTAATCTTGGCTGTATTCTTCATGAAATGGACAAGATCAATAACACGTGATGCTTTTCATAAGACATTATGAAACGTTGTATTATTCCCTTGAACTTAATGAGTCATGCTTCCTTTGCAGGATGGAGTCAACAGAGAAATGTGAGGCCATTATTCAACATTTTAATGGAAAATATATTAAGACTCCACCTGGGGTTCCAGGTGAGGATCTCTTTTCCAGGTTCAGTGATCAAGTCCAAAATCACTCCTCAGATAACTTCTGTTTTCACAATTTAGTCATTTAGCACTTATCGATAGCAACTGACAGTGAATTCTTAGACATGCCATCAAATATAAAAAAACACTTCACTGGCATAATCTTGAATAATATTAAATCTCCACTACACTCTATTGTTCCTGTCTAATAATAACCTGTCGATAATTCCTCCCACTCAGTACCTGCAGAACCCTTATTGTGTAAATTTGCTGATGGCGGCCAGAAGAAGCGCCAGAGCCAAGGGAAATATCTGCACAGCGGTCGGCCCTGGACCCGGGACGGGGAGACGGTGAGCTCTGCTCTCTTATTGCCTCCCTTGAAACGATGAATGTGTTACACGCCGGCGATCTGACAGTGTTTCAGACCCAACATAGGTTGATGTTTAGTAGTTCCTCAATATAACATGTCTGCCTCTCTTTTGTGCAAGCATCATTGGAATAGCCGTGTATGTTTTCCGTTCTGCAGGGTGGAATGACGCTTACGTTCGACCCAGCAGCAGCCTTACAGAATGGGTAGAAAGATCTCCTTATCTAACAGATTGAAAACAAACCGGAATACCCGGTGAGACGGTTGTGCTTGGTCACTAACTCCTTGTGTTTTCCTACTGCAGGTTCTACTCTTCTCATTACAGCATCGCCCCGAACCGCATGATCCCCCAGCCTTCCCTCTCTCCGTACATGCACTCTCCAGTGTCCACCTACCAGGTACTGCGCCCGGGTGGAAGATCTCTCACCCATTGTTGTCATACAGTGTGGGATTTGGTTATCAAACTCAACTTTGCATTTATTAATGTGGTTTTAAATCTGTTCAATTCAAAAGGAAGGCACTTAGAGAAGGATTATAACAATTATAAAAAGTAAGAAAGGAGGTTGTATGTTGTGCAATGGAAAACCACACAAGGGGGAAAACATAATTGTTTTAAATGTTGTCTTTCTCTCGGTTTCAGGTCCACAATCCCTCCTGGATTCATCACCAGTCATACCTCATGCCTCCCAACGTATGTATCTCCTACCTTCTCCTCATCACTTGGATGGAGTCTTCACCTCTTCCTGGTCTACTTATAGAGATTGAGATCACAATATATCTGCTATTAGACAGTTAATCCCTGTGGGCTGTAGAAAAACACTGTCTAGTCATCTCACTGTCACTCCACTATAAAAAAAAAATACCAATAAGCTGTCCTTGTCCATGACCTTATTATATAATTGAATGAAAGCAATAGTGTATGGTTATTTTAAGAGAGAGAGAGAGAGTCTGTCTGACTTGCAGTGGTCATATTTACCTCCATGTGATCTCTCCGTAGGGAGCGGTTTTGACACCAGGGATGGACCACACCATGTCCATCCAGCCAACATCTATGATGGGCCCGCTCGCGCAGCAGCTCAGCCACATGTCCATCGGAAGCAGTGGAACAGTGAGCAACCACTCGTCACAGACTTCATCACATCGTTAGCTCAGGATAGTGTAGTTGGATGGTGTAGTGGTAAGGGTGTTCAACTCCCATCCGAAAAGTGCTGGGTTCATGTCCGCAGTCTACCTGTAAGCCTCCTTGAACAGGAAGCCAGACTTTTACCTGCTCCTTAATGGCTTTTATTTCAATTAAATTTCCTAAGTCGTTTTGGATAAAAGTGTACTATACATATGAGGATGGATGGATTCAAATGTAATGTAAAGAAAGTCTACTATACATATGAGGATGGATGGATTCAAATGTATTGTTAAGAAACATGGTAAACCAAAGTTATGTCTCACACATGTTTCATTGTCTTCCTCCAGTATATGCCTGCTAATAGTTCTATGCATGGGACTTACATTCCCCAGTACACTCAAGTGCCTCCTGCCAACGTCTCAGTTGAGGTAGGAAAAGTTCTAGGTTAAAATGGAAACATTTTAATTTGAAAATGATTCTTTATGGCATTAATTGTGGTGGGTTTTTGGTTCAGGAAAGTGCTGTTCAACAACCTGTTGCCATAGAGACACCCACAGAGCACACAACCTACTCTTACCAGCATAACAAGTGAAGAGGTGACAGAGGTAGGTGTGTGTCTGTGCGTGTGTGAATGCATGCATGTGTGAATGCATGCGTGTGTGTGTAGCTCGCTCCTTACTTGTATCTCAATATGTATGTGTTTACTTTAAAACATGTTTTCTTTTTCCTATTAAGTATGTTCAATTGTATTTAAATTGGATTGTTAATTCAGTTATTGAGGCTAATAGTCTGCTCTTAATCTATATCTGGCAGGTCTTTTCTTCGGGAGGAGCTGAGTTGTTTTCTCGGGGCACTGCTTGTTGATAACCAAGAGCGGTGCAATTGACTCCAGACCTAAACGCACCAAACGATTCGGGAGGAACACAGACTTTTACACACAGGATTTTTTCTACAAACTCCGACTTTATGACAAAATCTTTCACTTTATGACAAACTATTTCACTCCAAATACGCAAGACGAGACGTGAGCAATGGGAAATGCAAGAAGAACGCAATGGAGTGTCTATTTTGATAACCGTGAAAACAGAAACCTGTCAACTACACACACACACACACACACACACACACACACACACACACACACTATATTACATGGTTTGTGCTCGTCATGTCAATGTTTTTGAGTGCTACTCTGGGGAAACCAGGACCAGCCTGGTTTAGTCACAGCACCGTGTGTCATTTTACAGTCATGTCCTGTTTCACTTTTTTTTTAAGACTTTTAAGACTTCTACTTTTGTTTTGGATATTTTCAATCTTTGAACCTGCCTTTTTGTACATATATGTTGATTTTGTTGCGTTTCTTTTTATTACATGTCTTGGTTCATTGGCTTTTGCAAGTATTTGATAAGAGAAGGCTTAAAGAAACACAAACAAGGAGAAGCCTAGGTCCCTGTGTTCATCTGGACACACGCAGTGACAGCATGGATTAGCTGGATTTAAAGTGGCAGCAAATGTCTCAAGCATGAAACCTCACCCCTGTGTACGTGATCTCACTTCTTTTGGCACTTGAGTCTCAAGTAATTAATAGTTTTAAAAATCTTGACAAAGCTTCAGACAATCAAAGATTTACAACGAAGTTACTATTGAGAGATTATCGTCTAAAAAAAAGTTAACATGACGAAGAGAAGACTAATTTGAAAGAACATTGCGTTCCAAGGACTTTGCAGTGAATATTCAGCATTGGACTACACTTGATCCAATGTTTCTGGATCCCATCTCACACAGAACTGCCTAAACACACTTTTACACAGGCTGCTTTTTCAGATCAGTGTTTCTTTTATCAATGCAATAATACTATTATCAACTACGATGACAACATTCAAACCAGTTTAGTTAATTCTATGTACATGGCATGAGGTTTGTTGCTATGTTACTTTCTTGGTCATTGGTCTTGACAAAACCTTATTTGATTAACAACAAAATAATGTTGTCAAAGTACAATAGTGTTATTTCATCTGAACGAAACCAACTAACAAGTGCAGGTTTTATTATGATCCTGAAACATTATGTTTTCCAAAAACACTTTTTGTTGTTGGTTCATGACCCGTTTAAAGGTTCCTTGATACTGGCTGTTACTGTATCTTTGATTTCACATGTGCATTCTTTTTTCTCATGTTTTTATTTTTTTTTAAAGATTTAGATTTTTATTTAAATGTTTTTTAATTGAATTTAAATTTCATTTAAGGCTTCATTTTATTTGTTTGTAGTGTGTTGTTTGCTTCAATTAGTGAAAGTTAGGAGAGCCCTTTTTCACCAATGCATTTCCCTTGTGAAATAGTGAGTTTGTATGTTTGAAATCTTCTCTTGCGCTGCCTTTTAGTATCTATGTCAAAAGGCTTTAGTTAATGAAATGTTTTGAATTCCGTCTGTATTGCTAATGTTGACACGCTTTTATTTGCATAACGCCCAATCATGGATGAACATCCATGCATTGTTTTAGAGAAAATTCCCATGGCAGTTGGGAACACCTTAAAGAAATATATGGTCAAAACCTTAACATACCTCATTATGCAGAATATAGATTCAGTTAAAATACAGGTTAGAAGGCAATAACTAACCACAGTAGTTATTATTGCTGCTCACAGCTGGTACTGTGTCCATATTTTAACCATCCGTCCTATGAGAACCTGCCCACGGTCTGATGGTCTATGCAATTAATTTATTATCCTTAATAATGCAATAATACAAGTAAATACGAAACTCTCCACATCATTCCAATGGATCACATCGCTAAATCACATTCAACATCTTCCAATTTCCATTCATCCTGAATAATCAATTTATTGATTGGTTCCATTAAAAGGGAATTATGTTTTAATGAGTTCACAATAGGAATGCAGTTGTTTTCTGTCTCACCAAAGATTTCATAAAGATATTTCATGCAGCCGTCATTGGACCCGGGGCCCAAAATAAATCTGACATAGCTTTTTATTTTGCTGTTTCATTTTTAAATGATGTGGAGAGGTGTAAAATATGTTGTTTCTTTTCACCTGTTTGTAAGCTATGTTTTTTTGACAAATAGTGTAGTTTCATATGGAATGATACGTTTTCCTAGGAATGCCTTCAGACATCGTCGACAGGGCGGACTGCTTCGCAGAATCCATTGGTTGGTTTTCTCATTTGTTGTTGAGCAAAGAGCTTCAAAACCAAGTTGTTTTCTAGAACATTTTTTGTGTTCCTACTTCATTCCACATTACTTTAAATATTGGGAGGGGGTAGGTAAAACAGCTGCACACTTCATAGAATGGTGTAATGGAAGGTGTAGTCTGGCTAACTATATTGCTGCTAATTTCGGATTATTTTGTTTAATTAGCTCATGAAAAGGTCATGCAGTTCAATAAATGAAGACAGTCATTCTGGATATCATGTTTAACATTATATCTATTGCTACGTCCTATTTTGTTCCAGTTGTGTTATTTGTATTTATCTCAACATCCAACAAGTTATGTCAATGCCTCAACCCTAAACTGTTGTTCTGTGCCACAACAGCAGATCATTAGTTCCCTTAAGATCAACAAATCCCACAGCTGTTTAACCCAATTTAGTTTGGTTTTGAACTTGGCCAATTCAATAAATATGTTTTGCCAATATGGTTTTCATTTTCAACTTATGTTTCACTTAAGTGTCCCCATAAGGATACGTTTTCTTCATTATACAAGTGAAGATTGTCAATATGGGTGTTATGTAGTGTGTATAGACAACACATCCAATGCATACATTTAAGTTGTAATAATGAGGTAGAACACAGTAACATACATTGAAAGCACACAATACACAAGATATTTATTTCTAATAGGAAGTTAACAAAACGTAAAAAAGATAGAAAAATGTATATTAAATACACTGTCCATGAGGCCGATTGCTTAGGCCTATGTTCAAAGGTGAAAATATCCTGAATACCCAAAAGCTGCCGTTGGAGACTGAACCCCTCTCACAAGCACACAAGAGACTGGAGCTCATCCTGCGTGTGTTCCCAGCTGTAATTAAGACTTGACAGACTTTGCATGAGACGTCCGAAACCCATAGTGCGATCCATATTAACACTTCGCATTTCAAACTCTATGAAAGTGGCACATTGAAAACATTTTGACACAGAACTTCCCCATAAAGTTTTTATGCTCTTTTTTGTTTTAGTTTTACAATGTTGCCTCTTCAGACACAGAAACCCTAATCCAATAAATGTAAGAATAAGGTTTTTGAACATTTACAATTTGACATTTGAACTAATCTGGTAGGCAAGAAAACAAATTCAAATGATGGTCTGTTAAAGCATATCTGAAGTTGGTCCAGTATGGTGTGCTTTGAATTGTATACTAAAAACAAGATGAATTCCATGGGTGTCTGCATCATATTGTGAACACTGAACACTACACTTCAGCATGGTTAGAGTCAGAGTGTGACTTATCAAAATAGAGAAGCCCCGTTTCAACAGTTCTTGCTGGGTAATACAAAAATATATGCATCGCTTGACCTGCAATGTCAATGATGGAGCATCCCAAATGGCAACCTCGTTCAGTCATGGGAGGCAGTGCTTTCACCTCCAAACGTGTCCGGTCCAGCCCAGAGCCCAGGCTGTAGACATGGCTGTATGGCAGAGTAAGGTCCTGATCTGGATAAGCTTAAGTCCAAGAGTATGTCGGAGAGAAACTGAATAGAGCCTTGTATTGAAGGGTGTAGCCGTCTTCAAAAACGTTAAGACATCTTGAGCCCAGCGATCGTTGACTCTCACAAGAGTTTGCGGTTGAGGAGCTCCCAGACCATTCTCCTCCTGAAGTAGGGCATGTGTTTCTGCAAACACAGCAAGGATAGTGGCGGGTTAGGAATAGTTTTGCTCCACATTAGGGATTAGAGGTTTGATTCTTTGCCCAAACCCAAGGCCGGGACGGGTCGTGATTTACCGTCCATTCACCGGGAACCGGTCGGACTGGTTTCGTGGTCAGAGGTATAATGATTTATTATAATTGATTATATTTGGGCTGGGGAGTAAGCTATTTGGTGCGATAGTCTGAATGTTATATGTACTATAACACTGTCAGCCTAAACCTTATGTATAAGTCACTGTGACGATACATAATGAAAAGGTAACAAACACGCAGTTTCACTTCCGTGTTGCCCTATGATTCCGTCCTTAATTCTGAACAGATTTGGTCTTTAAAAATTCTCTGTAATCCGAAAAGTCTGATTGTCAATACATTTTGTCAATTATCATTTTATCACCAGTCAATCAAAGGTTACGATTTAAAATGTAAATGTCGTGTTTTTTCGCTGCCTATGGCACCACATGCTTTGGAAGCCCTTCCTGAGAGGAAGTACGCTATTAAGTAAGATCCCGCACGTAATTCTGCAAAGATTTATGTCTTTGAAACAACTTGGTATTAGTTTACTTTAAATATTTATTAATATAAACAGCCAACTTACTAAGAAAAATGTGGGTTTAAACTGGGCCCATAAAGGCAGCCAATGGAGCGGACCTGGGACTAAGACAGAATGGGCAGCTTGGGTGGGGTGTTTTTTTGGGCTCGTTCTAAGCTCTATTAGGGATGCAGGATATGTCAGATGCCAATATATTATCCACCGATAATGGGAAAATATTATTTATTATTCGGGTAATGAACAAATGATAGCCAATAAGTAGAGCCGATAAATTGTCTTGCTGTTACAGCGCATTTATGGTCTTATCATATGCGTTAAGCTTCTCCTGAAGACTATTGTGAAATGTCAAATTCAGTGTAGACAGTTCAATTTCAGCAGAGGACCACTGCGTTGAACTTAGCAATAAATGTTACGCAGAAATGAGGAGGGAAAAAGCCTCCAGAGAATGAGTCACAGACACTAGGTGTCAAGAGTCTAAAACCATTCACTCCAGCTAACAAGCTACAGCCAACACTGCTCAAAAACACATTGTATTTTTCATTAATTATTATCACATTCGACCTATATAACCTTACAAGACCCATAAATCAATATTCCTAATAGATTACCATATACATAACCATAATCAGAAGAGGACATTTTGCACTTAACAGTTACTTTGTAACTAGGGATGCACCGATTCCACTTTTTCTCAGACCAAGTACAAGTACTTACATTTGGGTACTCGCCGTTACCGAGTACCGCTATGAGTACTTAATAATACCATTACAGTTTAAAAAACACGCCCCCCTCTAAGAAAGAGGGGGGCGTGTTATCGCCATGGTTATGGCCCACAGCAACTTTGTGATACTTTTTTAGTACCGTCGTTGTGTATGAGGGATGTTGTATATGAAATGCACCCCACACAGTAGCTATATACTATAGGTGTCCGGGAAGCATAAGCCTCGGACGCGGGTATTAAATAAAACGATGCTCAGACGGAGCTTCACAATCCACACACACATACAATAAGTTACAATAAGTTACGGAAAAGCTCAACTTTCTCTCGGACGCTGCAGTCAACCGCTGCCCAGGCAGAGCTCCACACAAACCGCGCCGCTGGTGCCCCTTTTTTCTCTAAATTGGGGACTTATTTCAGTAACCGTGATACAATGATATCGATTACTATGTTGACGATCATATAGGACAAATTACCACGTTTAAAAAAACGTTTTGAGTTCACTGGCTCTTCAACGTCACGTCACGTTGCGAAAAGTGGTAATGGGTGGTTGTATCGGAGAGGTTTTATGAGTACGAATACACGAGCACAGTATCGGGCCCGAGTGCGAGTACTGGTATGGGTGCATCCCTATTTGTAACTCAAGGAGGGACTTTAGCAAGTAACTTTCTCCAACACTGCCATGGTACTGTAATTGGAGCTCGTTATAGAATCGCATCCCGTTCTTTTTTGATCTCTTACTACGCAAAACATCTGATATTGGCTATTATTTACCATTGTGTTTTTATTCAGGGGCCATAGGCTTATATAAACCAAAACATGTTGTTTGTGTAGTTGACTGATGCACTTTCAGATTTCTTTTTATAAATTAACAGAAATTGTTTTTTGTTGTGTCTTGATTGAAATTTAGATTTGGTGAGGTCAGAACTATGGAATATTAAATAATCAAGCATTTTTACCCTCAGTTGTGCATAAATCGTAGTTATAATATGACTTTTTTTGGTTTTGTTATTGTATCGGTATTGGCTGTGAGAAGCAGATAATTATGGGTTATTGCTATTGGTCAGAAATTCCGGTGCCTCTTTAATCAATGCAAGAAGTTTCACATCTTTCTAGTTTGCTTACCTGCGTAAATGTTATTGCCTTGTCTTTGGTGATATACTCTGCATATTTACATGTGAACATGCCGCAGTCGCTGCCGTTCATCTGCTGTGGGATTTCCTGGAAAAGCAAAGCAATGAGACAAAGGTCATCCTAGTTTGTAGTTTGATTCAATCTGTAGTAAGTGTAACACAGCCAGGGGTGACTTACATTTCGTCTTCTACTGTGCAGAGTCCAGCCTGAGGTATCTAGTTCTTTGCCCTTCTTGTCTTTACTTTCCAGCTTCAGATATTGTCTGTGGAGGAGTCACTACATTTCATTAGATATTGGTAATTCATAACAATAATTGCCATTGCCAATTTTAAAGTATTAAAATAGCATGAATCCTTTTAGGTAAAGTTAACAACAAATCCAAACGGAGATAGAGAACAAAACTCATTGAAATATTTAAAATCATCAAAACAAATGACGGGTAATACCATAACATTTTAGACTACACAATTGCGTGCAATTATTCAATACACAAGACATTGCAAGCCTTCTAATAGGAGTACCGAGACATACAAGTCCAACACCAAAATCTGAAATCAACCTCAAACTTACAACAATGTCTGACAAGCGTCATCGTTGTTCCCCCCCATGGAATCGTAGTACATAATGACTTTCTTGCGAAAATCCACCACCTGGACAAAAGAGAAACATTTAATCAAAAGCCTGGCGGCTCCTGGAGTTTCTGCAGAGACGTCGGTTGACCTACCAAGAGACACCAGTGCACCCCCAGGTGGACGGGCACTAGGAGGATGTCTGCAGCAAAGATGTCCATCTTTTTGGTCCAGCGGCGGACAGCAGAGTAGCCACTGGTGCGCAGCTTGGGGTAGAAAAATGTGTTGAACGTGTCGACAGAGGGCATGCCGGGACTTTTGCTGCGCTGCACCAGCAGGTTCATGTAAAAGTTGATGACCTGGGAGGCACAGAAACATGAGAATCTGGTTTAATTTGTTTGGATTAGGAATGTCTGTTGAGGTTCATACATGGCCGAAGACAACCAACACCAAGTGAACTAGAGGTGCATCGCCGTTTACCTCATCATTGAGCCAATTAAGGTTGCCGAGTGTCTGCAGGTCTTTGCGTGTGAGGCTGAGGCCAAATCCTTCACTTAGGACCTCGTGTGGACTACCTCCTCTCAGCACCGTGTTCACCTCATCCTCCATCTCCTACAAGCACAAGACGATGGTTTTCTTACACAGCTAGAAGACCAACAGAGCTTTCCGAAAGAGAAAGGAGGAAGGAAAATATACCTTGACAAGCTTAGGGAATTCTGGTATCTCATCCAGCGTCTTTGCCTCTTCTATGATGGGAGTCAGTGGGACCTCCTTCTCCAGGGGAACCCTAATGTGGACCTCCACCTTTGGGACCCACTGGCCATCTCCAGACAGCCGCTGATGAACACCCAGAGCCAGATCAACGGAGTGAAAGAAGTACACAAGGTAGGCCCATGTGGGAAAAGACCATGTACTGTAAACTCACCTGGCGCAGAAGCATGGCCGCTAAGGCCTCCTGCTCTTCGATCTGTCTCCGCCTCTCTCGTGCTCGAGAGTCATACATACTAGTCCTGCCAGAAGAGAAGACATCTTGTTTAGGTTACCCAGCGTTATAACCACATATGTATCAATAGGGACTGGGGAAAAAAAGTGCACAACAATGGATTATTTCAGATTAACTTACAATTCTTTGATCCATAACTCAGCTTTGAAGCATGGGACACTAGAGAGTTAAGACATAGGAATAGGTAACATTTCAGTGATTACATTTTTTTGTGAACGTTTTCAAGTGACCATTTGTCCAGGTCACACTGCACCAACAGTTGTACTATTTACACCAAGACCTTTATCAGCAAAATTTAAAATACATATATTTTGAGACGGAATTATCATCTTGACCCTAACAACATATCCAATTAGCAAGGTGGTAGAATGAATATAACAGGAAACGTTAATGGTTAATAACCATCTAAAATTCAAAATAGCGGAAACAATATGTACAAACCTTGGAGCGTTTGGCTTTTTACCCCTTTCTTCTTTTACAATTATTACTGAGTCCCCATCATGAGCTGCACAAAAAAACAGAAATCACTTACATGCTGCAAAAGTTTGGGGGACATAAGTTATGTGGAAAGATCAATCACTGCAAGCTTCACCTACCCGATGACTGACTGTCCTGAGAAGAGGTGTCCAGGATGGCACAAGGGGAGGGGACTGACTGAATGCTGGCTGCCCCAGTGGAGCTGAGCTCTGGGGACCACGGCAGGGTACCCGGTTTGCTGGAGGTCTCCACTGGACTGGGGAGGTTGCTGGAGCTCTGGCTGGAGAGGCCCCGGGGGCTCATGCTGGGTCCATCTGAAGTACCCTCTGCCCCCGCAGGGGTAGAGAACTGCAGAAGCCGTCTACTGGTGCTCAGAAGGCTGGTGCTTAGAAGGGGGGGGGGGGGGGACCTAGACTGGGACCCCCCCCCCCTGCATGGTGGACTGCAGGGTGTTGACACTTTGTTTGGCGGTGGAGGGGAACGGTTGGATGCTGTATGCAATGTTGCTGAGGGATCCGAGATCGGCCTGCACTGGACCTGCACTGAGGTGTGAGCTGATTGAAGTGGTCACTGTGTTTCAGAACCGGTCCCTTCATGACTCACTCACACATCTGCATTCTGCTGATGTTTACCATCCGATGTGTTAGAGCTCGGAGCTCCGGTCTGAGGATCTCCCGGCGTCGTTGCGTTTGAATGATTGGAGAAGGGAGTGAGGCAACGTGGGGTTTTGGCACGTGGCGGTCGCTTCCTAACTGTTCCAAACTCCAACTGGAAGAGCTGCACAACCCTTTCCATCTCACTGTTGCTAACGTTGTTTAGCTTGGTCTCTTCATCATTCGTCATTTTCCCGGGGTTTCTCGGGGTTTCTCCTCCGGGCCAGCGATCCAGAAAATTACGCTCCCGCAAGCGTGTTCGACAGCGTGTTGTTTATGTTGACTTTTATTTCTGGAAGGCCAGAAACTATGGCTCATGCTCACAGCGGGTGGACATGAGCTCACCCCCCCCCCCCCACGAAATGTCGTCGGCCATTAAAAGCAGATTTACAAGTTGTGTGTACTGACATAGGAATACGCACGCTGATTCTCCATCGGTTCGATTCTGTTTTATTGAGTCACAGTGTATCACAGTGTAATGGATTAAAGTGAAGTAAAATGCATACATTACATGAAATACTAACTACAATTACAAAAAACGACAACGGTGAATAAATAAATCGAGGACAATGAAACAAAGAAACAACAAACCTGATGCAAACAAAGACAAAAGATGTAGGTTCCTTGAGCCGTCAAGCGAGAGAATTAAAAAAAACATTTTGGCATGTCACTTGTGGTTGTTTGTTCTGCAACCTGCGTTGTTACAATGCAGTCAACTAACACAATCCTAAATGACGAAACTGAACACAAACTCACCATCTGCCATAGACAGAGGAAGACAAGGGGAAAGAGCGAGAGAGAGAGAGAGAGAGAGAGAGCGGGAGAGATGCAAGAGAGAGCAAGAACGCGCGCGCGAGAGAGAGAGAGAGAGAGAGAGAGAGAGAGAGAGAGAGAGAGAGAGAGAGAAAAGAGAGACAGAGGGAGAGAGAGAGAAAGGGAGAGAGAGAGAGGCGGAGAGAGAGGGAGAGAGGGACAGCACCCAACACTCCAGACATGCAGCAGAATGGCTGACATAGTGGTCTCTGTGTGTGCCAGCTTGACTAGCCATTCACTGTTGCTGCTAATGAGGTTGACCTGTGACCCCTAGGCAGGGGTCCAGGTGCTGCCAGGGACTGCCCCTGTATTGCCTGTATTGCTGTTATGTTATGATGTCACAACATAGGGACGTATGGAACCAGGGAACTAGGCTGGAAGGGAAACGCAAACAAAAAAGGACAAAGGTCACTAGAAAAAATGATGGTGGTGGAGAAAGTGATCCCGTCTGTGTTTATTTTGTGTAATATATGTGACGCAACAGTTTTGATTACTGTGATATTCCTCACTAGGTTACAGTGAGAAGGGTAGAGTTTTGTTTTTGATCCAGGTCCGGTTCATGTATTTGAGCACTGCACACTGGAAATGTATATTCAGCACACCACACACACACACACACACACACACACACACACACACAGCCATGCACACGTACCGGCGCACACAATCACACACACACACACACACACACACACACACACACACACACACACACACACACACACACACACACACAC
>JAOPJO010000001.1:4395761-4407143 GCA_027123675.1 Molva macrophthalma
TCTCTTTCTTGTACTTTTGGACATATTCTCCTGTTAACTTGATTAGATACGTAAGAGCGTATGAATGTTATAACTCTTGTTATAAGTGGAAGTAATTGCTGTAAAAGGAGATCTGAAGAATACTCAAAATAAAAAATAAGTGTCAAAAAAAAAAAAATGAAGAGATGGAATGTTAAAGAGATACTTACAAATCGCTGTGTGAACGCACATTGAGGCAGGATGAATGGCCACCGGAAACCATGTTCAGAAGCTGTCTGTAGACCTCTTTCTCCTCCTCACATATAGACTGCTCCGATAGAGAGATAGAAAGCAAGCGGGCATGAGAGGGAGTCCACTAAATAAGAACATGGTTATGTGGCTGGTACGCAATGGTTCCCAATGTCTGACCTCCTGTGCCGTGCAGCGTCGTCTGGCCCCTGGCAGACGGCCACAGGAGCTGTGTGTGGGGCTCTGCACCATTCTGATGGGGAACGTCTTCTCATACATGCTGGTGTAAGACCTGCTTGTTGGGCCGACCACAGAAGAACTCAACAGGCTGCAGTGGTAAAATCAAGAATTGTCAATCCAGCCGAATTCAGAAACAAATGTCAGGAATTAAGTTTAACATACAAAATGTAAAAGTGTTCTTGTATAAATAAAATGACAGAACTGTGACATACCGTGCAGTTCCATGTGTGTGTAAGCTGAGGGGTCTCCCTAATCGTGGGGGAGGGTGTACGGTGGTGGTGGTAGAGGATGGCTGGACTGTCGAGTGTCCATTTGTTTTAGCTACTTCTCTGTGGGCTAGATTCATGCACACTTGACGCCTGCACACTTTTGATCCCATCACAAACTTTTCAATTCGGTACGATTCTGAAATCAAACATTAAGCAGGACAAGACTCAACATTTAACAGGGAATCTGTCACTTAATGCAAGATGTTGAATAAACAAATACGATTTGCCCATCTTATCAACTATTGTTTCATTGGTTGAGGCCAATCATATACATGCAAATAGATGACAATTTCACATGGCAAGTGTTTATAACAGTCTGAAAATATGTTGAAATTGATTTGTTTTAACAAAATCGTTTACATGACCCAAACATTGTAGCACCGTACAAATCACAATCTTACCAGATTTCAATTTCCACTCCAATGGTGTCGATGGAGCTGCAAATACATTATCCAAATGGCCAGAGTTCGTCGTGGCAACCTAAAAAATAAATAAAAGACCATGTTCACACATACATATACAAATGTGGATACATAGTGCGTCATTTCAAAACATACATGTCTGCCTGTCCAAGTTGCAGCAGATGTGGAAGCTTGAGGCTGTGGGACCGCAGGCGGAGGACCTGGTAGTATGTTCCTCAAAGTAGGACTCACGTTATTCTTCACCCATGTCGCTACAGTCGAGCCATGGTCTTTTACCCGTTCCGCTGCGCCCTTGACGGTGTCAATGAGGTCACCTGGAAAACAGATGAATTTACGTAACGTATGTATTTAAAAGACTGAATAGTTTGTGTTGCCTGTTTCTATGGATCGGTTTACACCTTACCTCTCCGCGACTTCTTGACTGTCCTGCCATCTTCGTGGGCGTCATCGCAGTCTTCCAAACTTAAAAATAGCAATGCTATCGATTAAGGTTATGCCAAATTGCAACAACTAGGTGCAACAATGTCTTCGCTTTTGTCAACATTGGAGGTTGGGCTCGGGCTCAGTAAGCTGCCGCTATTCGTGCAGTCAAGAGTCATCTGGCCAACGCGCGTGTTGTGTTGGCTACTTTACTCTTTAGCTCTTACCTATCAATTGGTCTTTTCCTCCTGGCACGAGCGTCCTCCTGTACATTCGAGTGGTTGGCTGGTGGTACTCCGTCTCGAAAATTTGCGTAGCTTGTTACCATCCACTCGTATAGCTTATTCATCATGATCGTCAGACTTATTGAGAAAAGAAGAGTTGAAAAATAAACCGCTATTGTCACTTTCAGACCAACTGTCAATACGGACAACACAAATGAAGCAAGTGCCCGTCATTCGACTGACATGGGTTAGCGGTTGCTAGTTGATATTGGCTGGCTAACAATCGTAGCAAAAGTAATTGGTTATCTGTTAAATTGACTAACCGTGAGCTAGTTGGCTTAAAGTTAGCTAGTTCCCTCGCTAGCGCGCTAAGCTAACTATCTCGCTAGCTAATGCTACCCAGCGAGCTAAACTGGGCAACTGTTTGAATTAAAAGTGGTTGAAACTACCACTTTTGCAAAGAAAGTATCATTTTGAACCGCTAACGAATTAAAAAACGTGACGTAAATTTCACTTTAAATGGTATTTAAACTCGCTAAAGAATAACCTCTCCCGCTTCTTCCTCATTCAAAACCACAACATGGCTGAATTCGACGTTTCACCAACGCACATTTTGATTGGATAAGTGGGCGCTGTAACCAAGAGGGCTCGATAGAATGAACTCTTCATCTTTTGAATGGGACAGAGCGATTGATTAACTATTGACAATGTCATACCTACCAACATGATATTGTGAATACTGCAAACGGTACGAACACTTATATACCGTTTATATTGGCACGTACGAGGTTATAGTAGTCTCGTATTTTATATCATTTTTGGTTTTAAAATATACTTTATACAAGAGACACGCATCCTAATAACACAATATGCCTAAAATTAGTTTTTTATTGTATATTTAGTTTTCGTTTTTTACGATAAATGCCCTTGTAATTAACATTCGATTTCCATCTTTAGTCTTTTATTTGCCTCATTGTATCAAACAGGCATTAAACCTTCAAGTTACTCAAAAATGTAGCCGTGCATTCATTCACCCTAGATATAGTGAAATGCAGGCACTGTAACACACACACACACACACACACACACCAAATAAAGACAAGGCCACGTCAGTCATATTAGACAAATTCATTCCAAAATCATATACAGAATAACTTTTTTCTTTTTTACATCGATGCTTTAATATAAAAAATAAAATATGGATCTCATCAAATATAGCTTCGTTCTCATCCTTAAATGCAAGGCATCATAAAAAATACTGATCTGTTTGGCACTCTTAATCCCCTTTCAGAAATGACTCCTGCAACAAAAGAAAACTCAGGAGAAAAAACCAGGAGACGCTCAGGAGACAAAACAATTAAGCAATAACCTCTTAGAATAGATTTCCATTAAAGTTCAAAGTCCTAAAATGTTTCACAAGATAATCGTAACAGGAATAAGGATATATTTAAGCTACAATTAGCATCACTCAAAGTGCAAGATAAAGTGCATAACAAGCAAACGACTCCCACATCATGATCTGGAGAGTGACTCTTTTTTAGGTTATGTTATTCCACATTGAACACATAGGTTTATATTATTTGAAATAAGGTTTGCTAAACACAACTCAGGCTTATATTCTAAACTTCCACTAACACAATAATCAAATGAAGCTGGGAGGACACTAAATGTCTCTCAATTTACTAATTGCTATCAGTATGTGTGCTTTTGTTCAGCAAAACAATGCAGGATGAATGCATTGGGGGTACTAGTCATGCATATTGCTTTGTGCATCACAGATAAACATTTTGCATAGCTTTGACAACCACTGACATAGTATTGACATGAACATGTGTTGTATCTACTTTCCAATTCATGCCTTACGGGAGAAGAGCTTAGAATGTATTGTGTTAAGAGAGCTAGCAAGTGAACCACAAAAAATGACCTGGTTTCATATCATGCTAGAGAAGGACTCAAGTTCTGATGGTTGATGCTGATGACAAGGGACTCGTAATACACAACGCAAAAACAACAACAACCATTAGTTTAGGTTGCAACATTATCACCATCAAGTTTGAGTTATTTTCCTATTGGTGAGATTTTAACACTTTACTTTGTACACTTTCACAAGTATATTGATGTATAACAAGAAGCTGTACAGATATACATCTGTTATACATCAGAAAGGTAGATGTACGTCTGTTATACATCGATGTACATCAGAAAGGTAGATATGATTATTCTCTTTTTGTCCCAAATATCTGGAGGAAGAAGGAGAAGATGTAAATGATATCTAGGTAGATACAGAGAGTGGCGAAGATATACTCCTCAGGACTCATGGCGTAGCGCTTGTTCCCCATCAGCAGCTGGGTGTCAAACGCCAAGAACTGTAAGAGAAAATAAAGCAGAATAAAACATAGACATCTTTGTTCAAGTCTAAACTGGATATCTGTGTGTGTGTGTGTGTGTGTGCTCACACTTACCATAGTAAACAGTATAGCTCCCAGAACAGCATAAAGACAATCCAACCATGGAACCTAAAAATGTTTATTAGTTGTAACAGATTATACATTTAATCCACCAATAGGTTTCAATTTATGTAAGTCCTAACTGATTGTGGTGTATTAAGGAAGTTGTTTCACTCACATAGTGATAGGGGAGGACGAGTGCCATGACCAGCCCAGAGGTGAACATGACCATGCTGAAGACGAAGAGAGCCCCTCCGCAAGAAGTCACGTCGTACTGGAGGGGAGAGGACAAGAAAACAAATCCATGGTAAGGCAATCCAATCCATTACTTTCTACTAGTTTGATTGGTATCCATGATCCATGATGAACAGGAAAAAAAAAGGATGGTCATAGTGTATTTTAAAATGTCACTTACCTTGGTTTGGAAGCTAAAGACTGTCACAAAGAGGCAGACTACGCCCGTGATGCCCAGACACAACACCACAGACTTGGTGTTGTAGAAACTGTTACGATGAAGAGGACAATATAGTGAAAGTAATAGAAAGCATTCAAAACAGTCAATCATTTTAAACAGTTAATATTAAAACGTACCTTGACAACATTGCTGTCATGTAAGTGAGTGAAAAGGTCTGCAACAGGAAAAGATTGACATGAAAAGTTATCAACAAATGATTAGTTGTTTTACTGCAGACATACTTGATTCCAAGTCAAATACATATTTATACACATCATACATTACATCATTTATATACTACATAATAAAGTGACATATTAAACTCTAAATACACTGTATAACCTCCTAGCCAGTTTGTGAAAAGCAATTGGCAACAAACGTACGATATGTTTTACTTACAAAGAGTGCTAGCAGAATCAGGTTCCATGGAAACATTCTCCTGTAGAATGTATAGGAGAGATTGTGTATTATTTTAGGCAATTTATATTTGTTTGACTTTTATCAAGTTAACCAGGAAAATGTGGATCTTACCGGGGCGCAGAACAGCAGGAGAGTGTCAGGTATGTGACAAAGAAGACAGCACTGTTTAAAAAAAGAAATAAAACAGCAAACAAATTGAGACATTAGGCATCATTTCTAGAGTAGGCTACAACAAGCTGTTTTCTGAATGTTACTTACTAAGAAGCCCAATACCACCCTGGATTTGACTGGATGTAGATTCTTATTGGTTCACTGAAAGAACAAAAACAAACTTATATATGTGCAAATAAACCCATCTCATTATTTCAGTGAAAAATTATTGAATTTGATGTTCAAGAATGCTCACCAGAAGGTGAAGACAGCAACAACAGCCATCGTGACAAACAGTTGAATCATCAACATGGCATACACCTAAACATTTAAAGGAAAACTATGAATACATTTTTTTATAATATTTCACAAATGTACTGAATATATTTTTCAAGAACATTTAATTATGGTCAACATAATCTGTGTCCATGAGGTAGCCCAGGTGAAGAGACCTCTGCTCCTGCATACCTTGCGGATAAAGACCCTCCTGATGTTCTTATCTTCCCAGGTGAACTCTGTGAGCCTCTCACCATCACTGTAGCAAGGGCTGCTGCTGCCTACAGGGAGTGTTGAGACGTACGTTGGTTTTTTACATTTGTGGACCAGGCCACAATGTGTCACATTGTAAAAAGTAAGGAATTATTTGGAACTGTACTACATTCCATATCTAAGTTGGATTAATTGATATAAGGTGGTAAATTATAATATCAATGTTAAAAAATGATTAATCATACCAGCAGTGGCTTCTTCATAGCTGGGAGGAGCTTTTACTGGACCCTCTCCGTTGGAGGAACCATTGGTAGTCTTGTTAGCAAGTAAAAGCTATTAGCAAAAAATAAACAGTTAACTTTACCTGTGTAAAATATGACTTTTAAAAAAGAGGTGATACACTGGTAAGGGTTATTCATTCGGACAATACTGTCTGGAGTTGCATGATTGATTTCAACTAAAACACCTTCACTGTATCGCATAAATATCTACTTTAATAATTAAACAGAATAAGTAAATTAATACTAGACCATTAACTGTTAATTAACTGATAGGTAATGCTTATAACCGCATTAACTTATGTTTATAAATGTTTAATTGAAGGTTGATTAATGTACCCTTATTGTAAAGTGGAAACAAGAATGCCATGAAATTGATGAAGGGTGGGATGGATGAGTGAGACCCTATTGATTTCTACACGACACAAAAAAAGATGTTGGTTGTCATGGCAATAAAGCATTGACAATTTGTGCCCTGTGACGCACTTCATAAATGATCATACTGGCTTGATATCAAACACCAAACTTACTGTTGCCTAAAAAAACACTGAACAGGCTTTTCTGAGCAGCAAACTCTACATTATATAACAATTGTTTACATGACATAGGAATATATAAATAAACAAACCTGCTACCCAGTTGATTGCTGATCATGACAGACCATAATAGTTAAATATGCCCCTTAACACACTAAATCTAATATGATGGAACACTCACAGACAATAATTGTTATGTTACCACTTGTGAATGCATCATTTTAAATTTCTCGAACATCAATGTTGAAAGTCAAATGAAAGTATCTAATGTTTTCCTTACCTTGCCATGTGTCATGATTGCCCTGTGTCTTTCTGAAGCTGCTCAATTAATACAAGATCAATCTCTAATATCCCTTTACTTAGCAATAAGGGTTTTGAAGTGATACAATAATGTCACTTTGACTGGCCTGGAGCTCTTCTGATAGAGCACTGCAATCCAAGAGCTACGTACTTAATACTCTTGCAGAAAACCCCCTCCCTTACACGCTCAGGCATATTCTAGCATCATCTAGGTGATGCTGCGTATAGGCTGAAGCCTGGACTGTACCACTGAGTAGGCTAAAAGGGGGGTGAACATTGCAGGCTACATACCGCGTCAAGTGGAGCAGAGCAGGATAAGACTGGAATAGACTAGAAATCTAGAAGCATCATCGTCTGTATCAAACACATAAGGATGGGGATTGTTTCCTAGCAATCAGTCTACAAATCTAATAGAACTGTTCTTATTGTACATTAGAACAGTAATTATACTTTCAATTGATGAATGAAATATCATACGTTGTATATTTTGCACTAAATTATTAACCCGACATTGCCAAACCAATTCGCATGTGCGTATCTGCCAGAGTCAATAAAACATGAGCTCCCATATTCGTCTGGTTCCCTGGGCCATAATTTATCAACGTTGCGTACGAAGAAATCAATGCGTAAATGTACGCACAGACTCTGACGATGCGTACGCACAGCAAGCGTTAATTGAATAGGACAATTAAAAGATGGAATGGCAAACATGACAAATAAATACTTTTGATTGATAATGACCAATTTATCTGATTCATTCGACTATGCTGTGTATTTCTCATTTAAGTCACGTCTTGAATTGTATTAAATTATCGCTGCTAGGTGCGTGCATCAAATGGCAGATCTGAGGAAAAACAAATTGGTGCGTTGTTTGAAAACACGCTCCCTTCTTCTAATGGAGTGGGCAGCCACCACCAAACCCTCTTCAAGCCAAGAACAAATTGATCAATTCCACGTGAGGCTACAAAATTCTACCAAAATATATAATTATACTAACCCTTTTTTGACCAATTGCTACTTTTGATCTACAATTTACCTCAAAACTATTTCCCTCAATTTTTTTGTTGGTGTAATATACAGCTCAATCTGCTAGAGTATGCAAGCCTACATTTTCTTCATAATACATCAAGATAGAAAAATGATGCAAAAATATTAATTCTGTATGCACATTCTGTATGCACTTTATGAAACAAACATTCATCAACATAAAGATTGGTGACAAAATGATTCATATGTGTCCATGTATGTCCATGAAGATTATAGGCTTGACAATCTTGTTTTCACACACACACACACACACACACACACACACACACACACACACATTCATTTCAAAAGCATGTCTCATCATCACAAGAGATTGGGTTTGACGGTTTGACAGATCAGAGGAGAATAGGCGTCCCCTATTATCCCCTGGACATTGATAGGCCCTGAGCTGCGTGTGCATTCTGCTTCCCGCTGCAAGGCCGCTAACGA
The DNA here is from genome assembly GCA_027123675.1 of Molva macrophthalma. Classification (NCBI taxonomy): domain Eukaryota; kingdom Metazoa; phylum Chordata; class Actinopteri; order Gadiformes; family Lotidae; genus Molva; species Molva macrophthalma. Next base: position 4,404,094 of record JAOPJO010000001.1, read on the forward strand.
CCCCCGGGCGGCCTGCCGCCTCCATCCTCCACACAGGTACAATCTTGTTTACCTCTACTCCCCGGAGACACCTCCCTCTCTCCTCCCTCCCCATACCAGGCCCCCCGGGGACCTGATGAGGCTTCTCTAGTCTCCCCCTGAGTCACCTGACTGGGTCCTTTCTCTAATCACCAACCCCCCCCCTTCTCCTCGCCGGTCCTCGGAACCCTGTGTCACCTGAAAGGCGTTTGCGCTGCAATTAACCTGGGGCCTCGTTAGCAGGGCACTCTGTTAGCGCTTGGCGGTCTCCTTGGGCTAATGGTGTCAACTAGACTAGACCGCAGGTTCTGGCTAGCTTGCAAGTGCATTAACGAGCACAGGCGCAAATGACAAACACTCCCGCACTCGCTGACTAAACGTTCCTACATGGAGGAAGGAAAATGTCAACAGAAAGGATCTTAGAAATGATTCATTAAAGGATAACCATCAAACCATAGAGTGGAGCTTGTAAGAACAATAGTCCAAATAAATGATTCAGAGCCGACTTTGTGTGCTATGCATCAATGATCCAAAACAACAAAGTCAGAGGAGCCCAGGACACCGCGTCCCCATTGGCTGAACAAAAAGTCCCATTATTCCAAATCCTTATCCTTTTCTCTGTCCTCCTCCAAGGGCTGAGGACTGCAAATGGAGGCTCCAGCAGCTCCTCACAGGCCATCCCATTGAATGACAAGAGACAGCACAGTGATGTAGAAATAGGTGGACAGAGATGGATGGATCAATAGACCAGTGCATATGCAGACGTGCCTATTGATAAACTCCTGCTGACAACGGCCGAACACTTTGGGCTTATTGGCGTAAATGTCAGTCACGGCGGCCATTAGTTTTCATGCATTTCAGGTCGGATGTCCTCAACCAGTGACCATAGGGTACAGAGGCCAGCCCACAAGGCCCGTGACATGCCACAACACTTTTTGATCACTTGTCCAAGCGGATTCCACTATGTGTCAGTACAGAGGTCTGGGCTCGCATGACAGGAGGGACAACGCAGACTTGAATTTCTGACGTCCCGAAAACCTAATGAATGTGAACAACTCAGAACGTGAGCTGCGCCAAAAGGCCAGCTGCTCAAAGGAATGTTTAGGATTCCCAAATGAAAGAGGCTTTTGTAAAGCGGCAACAACACATCTCAGTGTTGATAACAATTTGGCCCTGTGTGCCGTCAGGTGATCTTCCTTGATTACACCTTGAGTTTATTTTTTTTATTTTTCAAAGGACGACGCCAGATAAGTTTTAAGCAGATGCCCTTTGTGTTTGAGGAATGAACGTAACCCGGCACGGCGTTGCCGCGATCGATATGTCTCATTGTTCCAAGAGCCTCCAACTAGTGGCAACGTTAATAAGTCATTATTGTATTTTAACAAGGCCATTCTCTCGACCAGTCGGCGGAAAAAAAAGAAGAAGAAAGAAAACGGCGGATAAATCAACATGCTGCTCAGGGAGCAATGAGTAAAATGGCTGATGAATTTGCCAATACTGCAGGAGTGATGGGCCTCATATGCGCGTAATGGACTGTGTTCCTCATAGCACAGATTGTCTGTCAAGATAAGAAACAATAACGAATGACATGGAGTAGAACGGCTTTTAAAAAGATAAGACTTTTTTTTTTTTTTTTTTACCTCATTACAAAGAAACGCGACCATTTAGAACAGGCAATGCCAGATACACAATACCCCTAGAACTGTTTCATTCTGAAAAAAAAATAAACGCCTGTCAAAATTGCTACGCCAAAGACTAAGTTGCCTTGCGGTTCACTCTGCGTCGACACGGAGAATCCTTTATCAAAACGTGTCAAGAAATACGAGCGCCCTTAACCTTTATGAATATAACAGCTTCATTATTTCAAAATTGAACCTTGTGTGCCTTGGCTTGGCTACAGTCTTGGTGGGAGGGTTTATGTGCGGCGGCAGTGCTGAGGGATAGGGTTCCACTGGAGCCCGGAATGAATAATAGACTGCTTTCTAAGCAGAAGCGCTCTTGGTGGTAGGAGGTTAATATTCTCACATGTCATTAGGTCTGCTGGCTCGACCGATGGCTCATTGAATCAGGCAGCAAGTGATTTCCTCCCGCTGCAGAGGACAGAGCACTTCAAAGGGAAGGGGCTGAGGTCAGGACAGCCCTTCGCTTTGATTAATGACCGCGGCCAAGCAGAGGTTGCCTGTAGGTAAGAATGTGAACGGTGGATTGGAAGTGAAGGGGACTGACTTTTCTTTTTCCTTCTCTTTTTTTTTGAGCTAAAATTTGACCCGGGCTCTGCAAACTTCCAGATATCACGCTCGGGGCTTGGCTGAAGGGTTATGACAAAGGAGAAATAACCCTTCACTGACCCGTCTGGCTTATGCGATCAGAAAAATGAACTGCCCCGCCAGGTGACATGACTTAATAACAACGTTCAAATGAGACAGTACGTGCGACTATTAATACATCGTTACGCACTTTTTGTCCTGACTTTTATGTCTGGATAATACAAACGGAATGAAATAAAACAACACCCTTTGCACCAGCATATGAGGCGTCGATTGCGCTTTATTTCTTCATTTCTTCATGTTATTACTGTGCCCTGCAAAATATAGGGCTTAAACCCAAATAAAGGACAATGGTCCTTTAATAACCGGGAACCACACCCAAGCCAAGCTTAACTCCTCTTTTGAAAAAGAGTCTAAAATTGGCCCATCCAATTGTGTAAATGGCAGTCGGCCTAAGTGAGGATTAAACATGCCACCACCTGCGTTGCCATTCTCACGGGCCCTATTATCGCCCGTCTTATTAGTTTTTTGACTCCGCAAAGAGTACAAATCTGACCGTCTCAATCTTTGATCTCTCAGGCGCTGACACAAATCCTTTCAAGCCTTCCGACGTTCCTCTGCTAAGGTAATTAGCGCTAATTAAAAGGTTTCCAGCTGCCTCCTGCGCAGGTTTTGTTCCACCGCGAGATATCGTCTGTTCCAGTCTATCAGTTAGTATTCATTTCTGCTAAATAGTGATCCAGACAAATTCTAAACTCTGCATCC
>JAOPJO010000001.1:4407243-4421904 GCA_027123675.1 Molva macrophthalma
ACACACACACACACACACACACACACACACACACACACACACACACACACACACACACACACACACACACACTTTGATAGATATAATACAGGAACTGATTCACATCATTTCAAGCACTATGCAAATTATGGAAGGGAATGTTCTTCACTATTGCATACTCTTGTCAGCATCATTGTTGGGACCCAAAAAGACATGTTATAGTAACGAAAATAATCCATATTGTTAAGAAAATTGTCTATCAAATATTAAACAAGGACATTATGAACTTCAGGACAACATAAACTTCTGTATATCTGAATTTGTCTTTGGCAATACAAAAAGCTTGAATGTTCATGTAGGTGCAGCAATTGTATGTTTATGTTGTTGTTGTTGTTGTTGTTGTTGTTATTGTTGTTACTCCCCGTCATCTCTGGTTCCTTCCAGTCTCAGCTCAACGTCATTCTTGCCCAGGGTGAAGAGACTGACCATGGCCAGCAGAGCAGCCATCATCATCACTGCACAGCCCCCAAACATGTGTCTGGTCCCACTGCCTCCCTCTCCCCCTCCGGTCCCAGAGACCTCCCCGTGGAGGGCCAGCAGCCCCAGGCAGGCCAGCAGGTGCAGCGGGAGCCTGAACCACGCCAACACCCCGGCACGCTTCTCCTCCGGGATCACCCTGGCCTGGAGGAAGCTGACTGCGGGGAAGTAGAGTCCGCACGCCAGCTCCAGCAACACAAAGGCGATGAGAGACTCGAAGGGTCTGGCTTGTCCCGGGGCTGTGGAGAAGGTCAGCATGAAGAAGGAGAAGAACGCCATGAGCACGGCCAGGCACAACAGGTGGCTGGGCTGAAGATGGTAGCGCGAGGAGGTTGCCAGGCGGTACAGCAGGGAGCCAGCCATGCTGGAGGCCATTAAGCAGGAAAACACTATTCCCAGAGGGGGGTCATGGGGGTCCAGTACTGGGGTCCATAGGAAGACAAAGATGTATAGCACACTTTCAAACAGAGCCTGCACCGCACCAAGCAACATTACTCTCCTGTCGGCCAGCAGGCAGCGCAGGCCCTCCTGGCAGCTCCGCCAGAACCTGGCCCCGGCAGATGTGTGGACAGGAGGTGCAGAAGGGCCAAGGAGAGGTCTGTGTTTGTCTCCCTCAGGAGATCCTTCCAATTCCTCTTTGCCCCAGTCGGTGAGCACCACCCATCCACATGCCCCCAGGCAGGGGACAGCCAGGACGAAGGGCGCCACGGGGCCCAGGTGGAGCCACTCGGCCAGCAGGTTAGCGACCAGCCCTGCGCCCACAGCCAACACGTGGTTCCATGTCGCAGCCTTGGTGAAGGTGCTGGGAATCCACTCCTTGGGGAAATCATGGACCTCTGTATGCCGATGTACATACCAGGCCTCAAACGTGGTGGAAAGCAACGACGTGGACAGCCCTCCGAGGACACGGCCAATGATTAAAACAAAGTAATCCCTTGAGAGTTTTGTGAGACAACAGGCTGAGTATGTGAGGCAGAACAGCAGGCACGACCGTCTGCGGCCCAGTGCTTGAGGCAACCAACTTGCAAACGGAGCAAACAAAATGCAAGCACCCAAGCCACACACATACAGAATGGCTATTTGAGACTCAAGGAAGCTGTAGTGGCGGTACAGTTTATAGAGGTATGGACCCTGGAGCCAGTCTGCCCATAGGGCTAACAGGTAGGCACGCAGGAAGAGAGTCTGGAACTGGCGGAAAGCTGGGTTTGCTACTGCCGTGGACGCAGGCTGCGGAGGGATCAGACGCCGTGCAGTGACCTCAAGGAATACACACAACGCAAGCAAGAGAATAACTGCGAGATACACCGTAAGCCACATAGTGTATATGCCGTTGTGTACAAACTCGCTGTTAACTATGTTGTTCTATTGCTGTATTCAGCGCGTCTAGCGATGTCCCAGATCCTGTGAGGAGATAAAGGTTAAAGGTAGAACGATATTAGAGCCGAAATAAAAACATGATCAAGATCGGTTGAGTAAACAAACCACGGTGTCAATGAGGACGACACGGAAATCGTACGGACTGAATAAAAAAATCCCCCGAAAAAATCTTTAGTTATAAACAAAGAAGTAACCAACAACTACGAAGGAATGGTCAACATGATAACCAATTGCTTTTAGCCTAAATACAACCGTATGATGACATACCGTTTAAAGTGTATGATTTGCTGTCTCCAACTCACAACTCTAGTAATTTAAACGATGAATGCCAGCCTCAAAACGGTGTTGCTGTGTACGCTACATTTGAATACCATTCAATTTACCATTTCGATTAGCAGTCTTCTAATATTTCTGCAGAAGCACTATGACAGATCCTTGCAAACATCACAAATTAGAGTCATCACTGTTTTCTACATTGCTTTTCAAAACGACGTTTAATTTCCGGGTTTGTCGTTGATTGACCAAAAGGGGGCGCATCTACTTCTTCTCCTCCCTCTCCTCCTCCACCTCTTCTTCGTTCAGTGTTTATAGGCGGAGCCCAAACTACTTTTTGGTTCATTACCGCCACCGTCTGAACAGGAGTATTAATCCTGGATACTTCTTATTTAAAGCAAAACCCACAAACCAAAACTAATAAACCAAACTAACTGACTATAACTTAACTATATTTATTTTAAACCCATTTGTACCCCTTCACTTCTCAGTGCTTCTATCAATGTTGCTCTCTCTAACCCCATCCACTGTTCTTGTCCATTTGGAATCCCGTTTGGATGCTTCTTTATAATAAATAATGTACTATTTAATCTTGTATGCCCAATTCTCATCCTTCCTTGCTCCTTCCTGCACCACCCTACATTCCCTGTCTTTCCAACCCCCTTTTGCATGTTATAAAAATGTTGTCCTTGAACTTCATCATCCCATTCACTCTTCATTCACTTTTCATTCTCTTCATTCAACTTTTGGTTTCTGCTCAACTGAAGTCGATTTACATCAATCTGGTCTCCCTTGGTTGCATCCTTTGCATATTTATCATCTCTTTCATTTTCACTAACTCCTAAATGCACTGGAACCCATATAAACCTAGCTACTATCCCCATCCTCTGGACTCTGAACAGTGATTATAAAGTTTCATACAACAGATCTTGCCTGATTGACTTATAAGACTGTAGCCTCTTCAATGCTGCACATGAATTTGAACAAATCGAAGTACAAAGTGGTCTAACTTACTTTACCACTATCTCCCCTATAGGCCTTTCTACTGATAGATGACTGGTTATTCATTTCAAAATTAGTCAAACAAATGCTGAACCTATCTTTCCACTTCTTCCTCATTCGACCCATCTGTAAACACATAAAGGAATCTAAAATATCTGGATTTGATATACAAATCAAATCAGATAATATACAGATAATGCGTCAACCACGCATTATCTTCCTGGGGTGTACCATTCCTAACATGGTATATTGCTGACATACTAACCCTCATTTGAATCGTCATCAAACAAGAACATGTTTGCAACTGAACATTCTTCCTTCAACACCAAGCTTATCAAGTTATATTAACAACCCTTCTCTCCAAATCTTATCGTAGTCGTCTCAATATCGAAGAACACAGCCAGGGCGGACTCTTTATTCACCCGGGCCTTCCTTATTCCAGGCATATCACCGGATCCATTGTTCCCAGCTCTTTCCGAAAACACTTTGAAGCTGTGACATGAGTTTATTACCTTCTAAATATTAAGTACGTCAGTCTGCCAGCATGCTTTCCATTATCTTTCCCATATGAGATGTTGAGGCTATTGGTCTGTAATTAATCGGTAGCCTACGGTTGGATCTTTTCCCAGCTTCCTTATTGGCACCACCACTGCTTCTTTCCATGATTCGGGAAGCTTTCCTTCCTGCCACACTTTCTTATAAATACACAACAGTCTTAAGCTTTGTCACTTGTGCACAGATGTGCTTACATTATTAAACAGATCTGATCCTTTCCTGGTGAAGCTAACCTTTTCTCATGGCAAGTTTTCATTTTGCCAACGGAATGGCACACTCAAAGTATCCTTGTGTCTTATAATGTATCGATTGACCGTGCATATTTATCAGTAAATCTGTGCCGTAAAACACGTCACGTAATATCTGAATATGGTCATCATTCAAATCTCCTACAAATTGATCTAGAATGTAATAAATTCAAATTCAGGAAACAAACACAAATCTTTTTAATTTTCTTTAATTTGACTGAATAGACAAAAGGAAGACAAAATATACATAATAACATCTTTATATCAATTCTATGCAGGAAGATTTACAAATGCACAACATGTGCCCAAACAATTGTAATCATAACACGCAAGCAGTGAGAGACTATGCATCATCCCTTAACCTCAAAAAATATATTTGTATATATTATATTTGTTTGTATGACAAACATTGGGGGGAGAGGGAAGGTTGCATGTAGAGCGAGTGCTGGTGATTTTTTGTATTATGCTGGCTGATAACCTAACAGCAGGAAGAAGCTCTGAGCTCACTGAGGCCCCCTACTGAAATTTCTCCAGTGCAAAATCCTTTATGTACAGCAAAGCCTTGTCAAGTATCGCCCTTTACTCTAAACTCATCTGTTAGATCCTGCAGTTCATTTTAATGAATATATAGACGTTAGAGTAACATATTTACAGGAACAAATCTAATGAAATACATACAAATCCATCATGCATGGAGTATCTTATACAGCTTGTGATTTCAGTTGCAATACGATAATGTTGATACAACCCTTTGTGAAATAAGAGTTAAATATGATTCAAATGTGAAGTTCTTAACAGGGCATAGCTGAAAGTAAGTTGTGAAATGGAAGCTTTTTTGTCAAATATAAAAGGAATCATATTGTATATTGTTGACAAAGTGATGTGATTCTGTCAAATACTAATAAATATGGTATGTTTAGTGAAATAATGGCAATGACCTTAATATATCAACTAAATTTATAAAGTATTTACAGGTTCCCTTCCTTAATCACAAAAAATGAAAATATGTCTTTTAATGGTCCCTCTAAATCATGACCTAAACAGGCGGCTTAAAGATGGTCTGGTGATGCATAGGAATAAGGAGTCACTTGATTACTTAAGTGAAGTGTCTGTTTTTAAATGGAAAGTGGGTTATAAATCTGTCTAAAATGATTTTTCCCCTAAGCATTGATTCATGGTGTACTACAATGTTCTTCATGAGACCTTGCGGTGTGTGTGTGCGCACGTTCATTTGAGAAACATCCATACATTCATTGTTCTCCTTCCCTTCTGTGACTTCTTCTTCCCAGGAACTCCACAGGTTGGGACGCTGAGTCTACGATGATCAGTCCTGTGTATGTACCACGTGTGTGAGTGAAGGTCCTGTATCCACATGTGTGTGGTTGTGCACTGTAAGCTCAGGGGTCGATGTGGAAGGCCAGCAGTTTGTCTGAGTGCAGGTTGTTGAGGGTGCGCAGGTCGGGCAGGCGCAGCAGCAGCTTGGGGAAGAGGCCTCCGTCCCCTGGGTGTCGGCGGGTGATGAGGGAGCGCAGGGCGCGGATCAGACCCTCCTGGAGCTGCTCCACGGTGCCCGTGTCGGAGATGCCCGAGCGGTCTGAAGCAAAGCGGCAACACATGCAACTTTGAGAATGGGACCATGAATGGTGAGCCACAGAACATCTTGGGCTCCGTATTTGATTGCTAAACAACACAGTCAACTGTATTGTTGTCATCAGTGAGTTGTGACGTGGCTCTTACCTGCAGATACCAGGACCACGGCCATAAACAGAGCCATCTCGTCGGGCTCCAGCCCCAGAGAGCCTAGCTTCTCGCTGAATTCAAACATGGCGTCGAGCAGGGTGCCCATCCCCAGGGCGCGGAGAGTGGCGAGTGGGTACGTCTGGCCGTTCAGGAAGGTGACGGTGCGCTCCTCAGCGTTGAATAATGTACAGAACCTCACCATGAGAACCTAACGTGTCAATCAAGAGCATGTTCATCAATATACAATAGTGTAGAAATTGTTCCCCAGCAGTTGTAATAAAGAGTAATTAATAACCGTAGTCAATCGTTTGATATGACTTAGACTTTAATGTCCTCTGAGATGCAATTTGTTGTACAGCATAGAACATATACACACACATTACAAGAACATCAGGTTAACAAAACGAAATATGGTCCAAGATCCTCTATAGCATCCATCATATATAACATCAGGTAATGTGAATTACCTGGAAGGTGCCTGATTTTAGCAACATGACTTGGTCTTGTTGGCTGAGCTCTTGAAACCCTGGGATACCCTTGGCAAACTCTACCACTTCTTTGACAGCAGGAGTGAAACCGTGGGAGAAGGACTCCCATACCTGCTGGCTGGTGGACTCCGGCCCTGATACAGGGTACGCATTCAGAGGACAGGCCTTTGTGGATAAACAAAATAAAAATACACTGAAGTTCACAACCTTCATAACGACCCTCCATTTGTTGAGATTTTATTGATCCCTTATGTGTAGTCTTTACATCAGAAAGATACTGTACATGGTCATAAGATACAAGTATTAATTAGTAATAAATGGTCCAATACACTTACAAGAACTTTAGATCCTTGAGCCAACTTCCACGGGCAGGAGTGTTGAGTAGGGGCTGCTGCTGGGAAGTGGTTGTGATTGACAGGGTTGTCGCTTTGGGTGGTGGACTCACGCTGATGCAGGTTGGGTGACACTGTTAAGTTATACCCACCATTGTCTACAATGGAGAACGTTGATTGGCTGTTGTCGTTAGTGGGGGGGCAAGCAATGGGGAAAGACTGGTAACCCAGTGTGCAGCTTGGATGGGAGGAGGAAACCCGGGGGTATTTTGCTTCCTGAGAAACAGGGGATTGGTTGCTGTTGGTGGACATGTTGGCCCTCTTAGCGGGTCTCCCCTGGCTCGTGGTCGTGAAGATGTCCCGGTATGCTCTAGAGATGGCCCCGATGGCCTCTTTAGAGTTGCAGTCTCTGGGGCTGGGGGTCTTGTCTCCCAGTGGGGAAGAGTCCATGTCCATGGTGGCGGATTCATTCAGGCTGTTCATGTAGCTCTGCATCTCATCCAGGAGACGTTGCTTCTCTCTCTTGGGGATACGGCCAAAACGGACAGCTAGGGACAGATAGAACAGAACAGCACAGAATAAGTACTGCTGACCAAAACACAACATGGATGCTAACATCACTGCATTATGTATTTAACTACTACACACACATCCACCTAGAAGGCATGAAGCATTTATACATTTTCTTTAAACATCGGTGGATTTTAGAGAGGAGTGTCAGCGTTGTTAAGCTGTACACTTGCTTCTCATAACTGTACCTCGATCCCCCCTCCCCACCCTCCGTGAGCAGCCATCAGCTGGAGCAGTTATTTATAGGTCCTTATGCCAGCATCAGCCTCGGCCTTTTCTCTATCAATCTCTTTCTCCTTCTCCCACTGCCTCCCTTAGTTTTTAAGTAGGGCAGTGGGGCACCGCGAGTTTGCTATTGCACGCACCAAGATCACGAAAAGGGAGCAAGAGAGTTTGGACTCTGCAAAAGCACAAGATGAGAAAGAGTGTGGTAGAGGTGGTATAAGTAGAGGTGATTGAGAGAAGAGCACTGAGGAGGACGGCTTATATTGCTGAAAATGTTGCTAGTTAGGTGAGTTCGGGAGAGGGGTGCAGAGTGCTGAATTTGTCCTCCTGGGATTAAAAAAGCTGTACCTTATCTTATCTTGGACAAGATAGACTTGGCAAAGATAAGAACAAGTACAAGTTATAAATCAATGTTGTTATTGTAGTGTTGAATAAGAAGTACAACTGAAAGAATGGCAAGGAAACAGTAGGAAAAGTAGTAGGCTAAAATTGTAAACATACTCATCATCATACATGCAATGGATCATCTAATGTATTGACTAACAAATGCTTTAGCACTGCTTTGTTAATTGTCCACAGGACATGATTTCATGACAGGCAATTTTCCTCATGACTTTATATTAAAAAGCATCAAAGCTGTAGCTTTCACACAAAATGTGTTCCTAATTGACAAACTGTGCCAGTGTGCCAGTTGGCATAGTGGCACACTTAGCTTCCTGTTACCAGAGCAGTTTCAATACTTGTCTGTAGTGTGAAGCAAATGTACACAACAGCCTTGTGTGAAATCAGGGTGTACTATTTAACATGGGCTCCAGGCCGTTATATGCGGTTTTCCTGTTTTCGCAATGACTACAATATTGTGAAAGGGGTTTCTAGGTTGTGGTCCATGATTCTTTTAAGAATCCTCAGGTGCTCCAGGTTTATGTTTTATCTCATATTGAGCCGTGCTCTGCGACCCCATGTTGCATGCTGCCTCACGTGCTTTGTGCACCAAAAGTGTGGAGCAAACGCAGAAATAATATCCTCCTCGATAGACTACACTTTGTAGAACATTTTAGGGTACAGAGAAGTAGACGCACAATGAGATGAAAACAACTATAACAAGTAGGTCATGGTGTAGTATGTGGATGCTATAGGCCCAATTCGGCACTGTTTTTCTGGGCCAACCCGGCTGGATGCCTTTCTTAATCTATGATGATAGGTGATCAATCAATGTTTTGGAGTCAGGGCTAGAAACTAGGCGATGTGAGTGTGCTTTTTAACTCCTTTGCTGTGTTTGTGCATGTATGTGTTTTTCTTCTCATCTTAATTGTTACTGTATCCACCGTTAATTGCAGTAAGATGCTATAAGGGCATAAGCAAGGTAATCAAGTTGACCCTGTTCCAATTTCCTAAAATAATTTCTGTGTTTGCTGCAGTTTTCTGGATGACGGATAGCTTCGGGGACTCTGTGCCTCCTACTCTAATAAATCACTGTCTGGAAGGAGGTGTGAGGAGGCGGGGGGAGGTTATGAGAACATGGCACTGCAGACGGTGGTGCAGGGAATGTATCGAGACTAAGGAGACAACGTGAAGGAAAGATATCCGCAAAGGACAAAGGAAAGACGTTTTGAAACTTCCCAAAGCAAGGCGAAGGATTTGATAGTGAGTCAAATAAACCCCCTGGTGCTCGTGGAGGAGGACAGCGCGGTCGCAGCAGCAGGTGACTGCGCCACTGGCACGATGACCTCAAAAGGCCTCCCGCGTTACGCTCTGCAGGGAGACCTACATTACGAGAGGTGCCATAAATGAGTTCACCATTTCCCCATTGCTTTTGCTAATCAGATCACTGTGGCATGGTGACAGAGTGGCCTGCATGTCCCTCTTGCTTATAAACAATGTGTCAAGTCGCGTCTCACCGTCTCTAGACATGCCGACGGAGAGGCACTTCTTAAAGCGGCAGTGCTGGCAGCGGTTGCGGTTCATGCGCATGATAAGACAGTTTTCGTTCTTCACGCACATCTTGTAGTTGATGTTCTGCTGGATGCTGCGACGGAAGAAGCCCTGGGAAATGACACGAAGGACTGCGTTAAATGATGACACACGGCCAAAGCTATGTAAAGTTCACACTGGTCCTGTGTAGATCAATTGGTACAACAGGGTGATCACACTGCCAGTGTTAGGGGTTTGATTCCAAATGAGGCCACCCATGCTACGTATACACTATAGGGTATTGAACACTTGGGATAAACATGTCGTTTGGCTTTTGCTATCATTTTCTTGTCATGCCATGTCACTTTTAACAAAGGCTGTTACACTGAATTGAAGGTGGCATCTTGCTCAGGATATCTATGGTAGACGGTGGAAATCGGGGATCAGACATTTTGAATTACAAAAATGCTAATGTTTAGTGATCGTGGGATTACCTTGCAGCCTTCACAGGCGTGCACGCCATAGTGGAAACCAGACGCGATGTCCCCACACACTTTACATAGCAAGACCATCCCCCCAGTCTCTGAGAGAGGTTTAAAAGGACAGCTAGGTCAGTCGTCAGATATTTACAAGAAAAAGAACATCAAACATGACAAAAATAATACAAAACTCAGGGAGAGCAAGGAGTACTCACTGGTAAACGTTCCGGAGAAGGTGCTGGGCCTCTTCCCGGCGATGGGGTGCATGTAGGTGTGCTGAGGGGTGGCTGCACCCCCGTACACCTCGGGGAACTGGAACACCAGCTTGGAAGATGATGAGGAGGTGGCGCATCCCGACGACCTCTGCTTCAACGCCCCGATCTCTGTGAAGGTGACCTCCGGAGACGAGGGCTGGGACTGGCACGAGGGGGACTGGGTCTGGTACCCGCTGGACGGGCTGCCAGGGCTGGGGCTTGAACTGCCGGAGGAGCCTGCATACAGGATCACCCCTCCACCTCCTGAAGTCAAAGTACCACAGCATTTAATCCCCCATTCACATAATGATGCAGATATGGATAACGTTTGTCATACATGTTGTGTTCAGAGGAACATTGTTAGTGTAAGGTTTAGTTTGACTTTACTTTTTCTTTACTCACACTTATTATTTTACATTGGACATGATATGATGTAATGTGACACAACCTCTGGGCCCCCTAGTAAAGCACCAAAGTAATGCTAAGCTATAGGATTATGCAGCGCTGCCTAGACATCATTGGGCGCTCGAGCGGATATAGTTCAGGGTGCTAAAAATACCGTTGGTAGCTCAGCAACAGAGCAGGGCTCATTTGGCATGAGCAAGAGACTGCGTCATGCTAATGCGGTATTTATGCTGACGCCAATTTAGCACTACAGACATTTTAATATATATAGGCTATTCTTATTACTATTTGTATGACTTTTATTGTTTTGGCATATCACAGGTTAATGTCCATGTTGTGCCCCACGCTTCCAGTCATGCGTTAACTTGTGGTTCAAGACACGGCCTCCCATCACGTGTCTGCCTCCTCCGCTCCAATAATAGCCCTGCTCCCCTGGCATCCTGCCAGCTCACTGCTCCACACCTGACTCACATGGACCTCTGATACGGATACAGCCCCAATCCAACCCACAGACCCGTGTAGAAATGCAAAAATATTAAAGTTTGGGGTGCGCCCAAAGGATGCTGTGGCTCTGGCCGCATTCCCCACTGTGTCATCCACCAACAGTCGAATACTAAGAGGCACGTTGTTAGCAAGGGCTAAGACAGGACTATATAGGCCTATGTAATTAGTTATTTGGATAATGTATTAACATGAAATAAGGCTCTGTGATAGACCTATAGGACCTTAGCCATGTCTTGCCACTGCATTACTTTATTTTTTCCACAAGGGAACAACTGTATTCATAATAAGTATGCATTGAGTGGCCTACAGCTCCATACCATCTGTTGCTGTGAGTTGTCCTCTGCTGCCCAAGGTATTTGGCTTGCCAAATACTGCAGCCAGCAGTGGCACGTGTTGCTGGATTTGTTGACTCACCCATGCCACAGACAGGGCCAACAGAGGCAACCCATTTATCTGAACGATCACAAAGTAGTGGTTTATGAATGGCCTCCACGGCCACTGTCCCATAAACTCTGTCAATTATTAAATCTATGATCTTACAGTTCAATGTTGTGCAGTTTGCACAACGTATGTCAAGGACCACAAACAAACAACATGAGGGAATAGGTTGTCTTTCATCAAACAGCAGGTGATGAAACTGATGAATAGTTCCACTTTACTTTACTGTACTATTACTACATTAATATTAATGCCAGGGGTGATTTAGTGCTTTTGTCTGTGGCATGCTACGCAGCGAGCGCTGCGCGTCAAAGCCTGTGCTGCACGCTCTCTTCAGGCCTGTGGGGATCCAGGTCAACACAGCCTTATGAAAGCCTGTGGTGGTCCTAGCCACTCGTGCGGGCGCTAATCTGCTACAGACTAGGCATTCAGAGAAACGTGAGCAGGGAGAACTTCACACGCATAAATAAAGCCCACCTACCTCCCTACCCACCCACCCAGCCAGCCTCTACTCTCCACCCACCTGCCTCTTGGTCTTCTGCCCTAGTCTACTGGAGGAAGCCAAGCAGAGCTTTAGCTTTAGTGTGTGTTCATCCTTGCGTGGTGAAGTCTACAGGGTAGCTGGTGCACACATGGGTTCTTTTCTTTGGCCTGCCATGCCATGCTAAATATGGGAGTCCTGCATCACAGCATGATTGGCAAAATAATGGGTATTTTATTATCATTACTAAATCTAATTGTAGTAAATGAATCACTGTTGAGAGTTTGAGATAAATTAAATGGTGCATGCCCTTGTCCAAGTTCAGTTGTTTTCCCAACAATAGCACACTTGGAATAACAACTAACTCCATGTGAGTTTGTTTTCAAAGGGGAAATCGGGAAGTAGCAATTACGTCCCCTACGTCCAGCTTCTGCTTTTATAACTATTTTATATCCCGTAATATGTCCCTTTATATAGAGTGATTAGCCGATTGGTACTGTGATAAAAAACATTTCTCTTAAATTGTGATCATTAACCCCCAGATTGTGAAGTAGGTCAAACACAAAGGAACATGATATAACAGCATTCTCATGTCCTCGAATGGATGCTGCATCAAGCTCTGCAGCCGCCACACACAATTAAAATCATTTGAGATAAGCCAAATGCATTGCAGTGGATATAATTTCTACTCATTGTGAATATGCTGAGCACAGCGTGTGGCCTCGTAGCCTCAGCCTACATTAGGCCTACAAGAGCAGCTCCTCTCTTTCTCAACTGTTCTCTCTTTGAACAAAGTGTCCAGATCATGTATTGCCCTTCATGTCATCTTCATGTGCTGCCCTTCACTGATCATATGTGTTATGATTTGTGGCTATTATTTAAACACGCATGTGCTTTCAGTGGCCCTACCACATAGGCCCATGAGGCGGGAAAACGTGAAGAGAGTTAATACATGAAACTGCTGACCCACTGACCAAGCTCCCCCTTCCGTCACAGCGGGATGCGGGCAGAGAAACGGGAGGGAAGGCGGGTCTGGGAATCACGCGTAGCACGTGGCTCTCAGAGTGATTCCACGTGACGAGGCTTTGGACTGTATAATTTCGCTATGGGAAGATTGTGCGCATGGCTTCTGCTGTAGAAAAAACTTCGATTCGACGTCACCAGTGGCTTTCAAGTGAAGAGAGCTCGAAGACCATCACGCAGCGGGGACGTGAGGTCCACGAGACCGCGCATCGGGTAAATGCGCAGGGTCTAAAATAAATATGACATATTGTTATTTGAATATGTTATATTAATATTTGGTTGCTTCAAATAACTCCCAGTACACATCAAAGACACGTGACCCAAATCTGGCCCACATATGAATGTGCCCAGCGCTATTACTTAATTTCATTATGCAAAAACGAGATCAACAACATAGGCTGACTGATCCCATTCAATCACTGATACAGTACTATAGGCTAAGTGATCCAAGTAATACTGATCACCCCGTTTAACCTCTAACCTAATCACTCGCTTACTGCCACTTATAGTGCTCGTATACCCTATCCACTTGTCTAATTGCCTTGGTAATTATCCAAGTGTCGTTTTTTTTCTAAAGATAGCGGCTTAGAATAACAACTGACTCCACGTGAGTTTGTTTTCAATGGGGAAGATCAGGAAGTGCAACTGACCACTGACACGTTCCGCTTTTAATACACACGCTTTATAACCACGGACTGATCTCGTCAACATGTTTGATCGTTGTCAAGAAAGTTGTTATTGATTGATACAACTCAACAGAGAATAGTCATTCCTTCCGAATATGTTCCGTTATCATCAAACACATTAATTGAAACTGAATCATCGTTCCTGCGAAACATTTACCGTCATAACATAACAAAGTGGCACTCAATATTATGTCTGACTTAACTCATAGCCTATAATTATTTGACAATATATAGCATGAAGGAAAACGAAAAAAGTATGCATATATGTCCTTAATGATTCTCACAACACCTGAATGATGAACACAGTAGCTAATGGTCTACGCACACATTTCATATGGATTGGAATTGAAAATAGCCACGTTAGAAACACACTGGGAACATCTAAAAGCAATGAGACAGAATGTGTTCTTGAATGTGTTCTCGAATTACGCCTTGTAGTATCGTGATTTGCCTATTTGCAATAATATTGGGTTACATGACAATCATCTTTCTAAGACATTGTGAAAATATCTTGATAATAATAATACTACAAACAATACGTACCACTACCAGGGCTGTGGTCCATCTCTTCTGTTGAGAACTTCAGATTCAACTGAAGATAAATGTTGCTCAATGTTGATAGAGTACAGCAAAAGTCGTGTTAACACAGGTGATTAGATGAAGGCACACCTGTTCGAATAACACTTGCTCCATAGAACGCAAAATGTTAAACGATAGTTGAAAAAAAATGCCCAGCCAAAGCAAGGTTCCTGAAAAAGAGCTGTATGCAAAGTGTTGCTGTATTCAGGTCCGCACGAAGGAGATGTGCTGAGTGCTTGTTCTCCTAAAAGATACCTATTGACTACAATCGTGTGATGTTGAACGAGCCAGAGAATAGACTCATAAATTCCAAGAAACAAGTGTTAGAATATCCGTTAATAAATGTGGGAAGCGTGACATTTACTCGGTTACACTGTAACACACGTCAATTAGGTTCGCAGGTGAGTAAAGAAATATGACCGCCTGTCTCCCGCTCAGTTTCAGTTGTGTCCGTTTGTTGGGTATTAGGCTCACTCTATGTATCTCTTACCAACTCTCAATGACTCTCTCTCTCTCTCTCTCTCTCTCTCTCTCTCTCTCTCTCTCTCTCTCTCTCTCTCTCTCTCTCTCTCTCT
>JAOPJO010000001.1:4446953-4457457 GCA_027123675.1 Molva macrophthalma
GTGTGTGTGTGTGTGTGTGTGTGTGTGTGTGTGTGTGTGTGTGTGTGTGTGTGTGTGTGTGTGTGTGTGTGTTGGTTCCGGATGTTTTCAGTCGTCGGAATGGTGCTGTCACAGAATGTGTCTGTGTGATGACCTCATCATTTTAAGTATCTCTCCCAGGCCTTCATTTTGACAATGCAAGCTAAATGTTGAGAATGGGGGTGTTTTCACAGTATCTTTCTTTTGTTAACGTGGCAAAGCTGTTGTCCTCTGTTTATGTCAACTCTTGTCATACAAAGAAAAAGCCATATAAATAGCAAGAGGCACAATAAATTACTTTTGTGAGATTACTGGACATTCGTTATTTATTTTACACCTATATTATTATTACTTTCATTTTTTTCCACCAAGTTATAGGATTAAAACGCTGTATTGTATATACGCTAATTAAAAATCATGACACACACATTCAGTTAGCGCGTATTCCTGCGGATCTAGTTGTAATCGCGCTCCCGGTCCAGGGTTGCCTTTAGAGGGCACTGTTGCCCAGTGAATACCCGGCCTTTAGCTGCTGCAGCAGACTGCAGCCCGTGTGCTGAAGCAGAGTCGGTTGGTTAGGGCACGGTGGGCCGTGGGTGCAGCCCCTACTAAATCACGGCCCCCTGCTGAACAAGGACATCAGATAAAGGTCTCTTCCCACAGATTTGTAGACCCAGTGATTGCAATAGTGCAGGTTACAGAAATAACTGTTTAATTAAGGGAGTTGTTCCTCTCGTAACACCCAGCAACAAGTCTCAGTATCTTTTCTCTGCTAGGTCCTTGGTATAAAAATAATACATTTCTGTTCCATGTTTATTTAAAGAACATTGGCCCTCTTAAACATCACGCACTTTTTCTGATTTTACATTTCTGATTTTAGAAAATGTAAAATGTAATCAATATAGATTATTACTAGTGTTGATATTAATTAGAATCGGTTGCTCTTGTTAAAAAAATGTAATTAACAATATTTCAGTTCTCAGTTCTGCAAAAATAAAAAGCTAAGTGGGACCTGGCTCACTGAGGCTTTCCTACGGTTAAGACTTTTTTCAAAACACCAAACCTATATATCATGTGTCTCCGCTTTGGATTTATAGATAGGGAGCATCAGAAGAGAGTGATAAACAGAGATAAGGCTCTATCAATTATATGATTGCCATAATTAACAAGCCTATCGTTAAAGGAAAATCAATAAACCAAGACTGGGATTAAAATATAGTCCATACATTATACAAGGTTTTACAAGGAACAAATGAAACGGCCTCATATACCGAGCTCTGTGTGTTACCATGGGAACCAGTGGCAGAGGGTTTGGGTCTATGTGAATTTAAAGAAGCAGAGCAGGATTCCCATATAGCTCTCCTTCCACATCAGTGAAGCCTAATTAACTAATTAATGTGTATTCACTTGGAAATGTCTGCGCGATGTGAGCTCGGGGGAAAGATGGAATCGAGAAATAAATTACCACGTTTCCTCACGTTTACTTCTTCAAGCAGACAAGGTTTATAACATATCAGTCAAATACTATACATCCTCCACAAGACATGAATTATTCACATCAACAGTAAAGTATCCATGAAGGTCAGTCATAAGTTCAGCGTATTTTCCGGCTTCCTTGCAGTGATTTGAATATTTACACCGAGATGGGGGTCTGCAAGACGTGTGCGGAGTTTTGCTGCGAAAATGAGCGGTGTGGTGGTATAATGGTGTTTCATTCAATTCAGGCATCCAGAAGAGATAAAGATGGTAATAGAGAACGGGGCAAACAGGAGCTCTCAGAGGCTGGTATATGTGAGAAGAGGGGAGCAGGGAATGGTGGTGCTTTGGGTTTAATATGACAGGAAAATGAAGTTCTGTGAGGAAGCCATGTTACAGAACCCAAAGCCTAGTGAGATACAGACATCTCCATGCATTTTATACCCCAGCTACGGGGATAGCGGGATGGGGTAATATATCAATATATAATGCATATATCATAATTCTACGCATGGCCACAACGAGGAACAGTCCTATTTCTATTTTTCCCCGTGAATCCTGGGTTCGGTCGAGCGAAGAAGAGCCATGTGAAGGTTGAGTTGAAGGTGAGAAATGTTTTGAGGTGAAAAGATCATAAATCTCTGGCCTTTGTTGGAGAGGAGCAGAGCGTGCGTGGGGGTGATCTTAAGAAGCGAGTAATGGGTGGAGGAGGGAGATGAGCTGTCTGAGGCTGGATGGAGGGGTGTGGCAGCAGCAGAAGGGAGGACAATGACAAGAGATGGAGGGAGGACATGACGAGGAACAGGTAGAAGGAGAAGAGAGGGCTTTGGGAAGTGAAGCGCTAGGGGCAGCTCTGCGTAATTAAAAAAAAAAACTATAGATGTATCGTGGCCTCTGGCTTCTTCATATCTTGAACATTTCTAATTAAAAGAGATAAAGAGTGAGGGAGTCATCAATCCCCCAGTGATTTCCCAGTTAAGGTTTTAGAGGGGGCTGTAAACTAGGCAGCCTGGCATCATTGATTTTATAATTAGCTATTGTCACTTCAGACTCAAGATGGAGGGCGCGTGGTTCGAGGGGCAGCGAACAGAGTGAAACAGGTTAGTGCTTGAGGGGGAAACCGAGCAGGCCAAAGGTGAGAAGAAGGGGGGGGGTACCACGAGCGAGGGATGTAACAGAAGCAGGTAATGATCCTCGTGGAATAGGCCATGATATTAACAGCCAGTGAAATGTCATGTGGGAATTAGAATATTACTGTGATCTTACGCCAAAAAAAAACACATTACACGCCACAATGGATATGTAAACTGTCTTTATTATAGAGCCACACCCAAATCCTTTTTTACTATAAGAATACACATGTTTAACATGTAAGATAACAACCTTCACGAGCAAAACTTCAAAACAAACCACACACACACTGCTGCTGCTTTATTGCGATCAGATAATCCGGATGAGCAGCACCCAACTGGACTGTTATCTGAGACCTTTCTGAGCCTCAGATAACCTGCAGAAGGACAAACAATTAAAATACCTTGAATTGGGTATATACCAGGATTCTCACCACCTTGCTACTTGGCGAGTATACACATATTGTGAAACCACATATCTTACGAACGGGAGGATGTTGTGATGATTCTTTTAACCTGCACTGTAACTTTTTCACTGCAGCCATAACGTTTTTTCAAAGTTGTTTGAACAAAAGACACATTTTGAGGGTCTAAACCATCCACCCATGGAGAATTATTTTTCTTTCTATCTATTCCATTTGGATGGTCTGTAGAGGCGATATAATCAAAATCAGAACGGGTGGCTGCATTGAGGAAGTGTCAACTGCCTAAAAGCATATATACGTTATAATTAATGTTTAAGTTGCTCTGCTACTAAAAATCGATTTGATGTTTTTGAAAACATCTTGCATTTTCCAAATCTGGTTATCTTAAAGCTGGCATTAGTCATTAAGAAATGGAACTAATATCTTAAAATATTGGAAAATCTAGAATCCGATATACAAACAGGATGCAGAAAAGCAAACACAAGATTAATTATTTGAGACAACAAACCAAAACACACATATAAAGGAAATTAAGACAAAAAAGACACATCTGAAAAAGGCATATATCAGCTTTTCCTCTCAAAATTCTATATAAAAACAGGGTGCAAATACAGCAAATACAAATTAAAATTCTCAAGCAATTCTTTTTTTAACCACACACAAATAAAAACAAGTCATTGGTCAAATGTGGTGGAAACCTACAACTTGTTTGAAGCTAAACTTGAATATAATGTCATTGCAGTATAACTTATGAGTTAATAAGTGCTGATCAAGTGGTAAGCAGCATTAGTTATCAAGAAATATATTGCAAAATGCTAGGGATGGTTGAACCTCAACTCTTAATTTCATTAGCTATTAAGTATATATTCCTTAAAAAGGTTTTAAACTCAAATGGAGTTCACCGTTGCATTGTTGTAGTGAAGATCGGTTCCTTATAACAAACTGAGGTGGATCTACTAACCAAACAGTAAAGAACGATTATCTATTTTCAACCCCTTGTTAAGTAGACTTCTGAACCATTAACTAATAAATGCAGTTTATAGTTTATAGTGTCAATAAGAGAAGATAAGGCAGAAGGTAGCACTAATCACCTAATCTTAATAGACTTCCATCAATACAATCCATTATATCGCACTTTCATCAATGTATTGTCACCTACTGCCTTGTTCTCTTTGCCCTAATGTCTTAGAATGCATCTGCATAACTACAATCAACTGTGAATGTATTTAGAATGAAAGTGCTTAGTTTCTATTAAAAAAGGATAATGACGAAGGTAGAGGCCTATCCTTCATGATTTAATTCCAAATCCTGCCTGGCTAAAGGACGGTGTCGTTGACATAGTTCACATCTGCTTTGGAGAATTTAATGTTGACTTTCAGCAGTGTTTTCAAAGGAGGCAGTGGGCCGCACAGAACATGATAATTACAGTGGCAGCCATGACTCCTAATCACAGCCATCATAAAAAACAACATAACACCAGCCGTAAAGCTCTCGGTGTAGTCATGATTCAAGTGTGTGTGAACTTTTCAAAACGCAGAACCCCTTCTTCGGCGCCCCCACTGCGTATCAAGCTGTTTCGGTTGTGAATGTTGTAGTGTTTGCTTAACCGCCATAAAAGATTATGTCCCGAAAAACCGCTAAAGCAGGAACACAAGAAGCCCTATGGAGGGCGCAGGAGAGTTCAGAAGGCCTACAATGAAAACGGGGCACATTGGTTCATACGCGGGGATAATAATAACGGTGTCGATGGCAATATCTGTGTGTTTTGTGCCTGTAAAGATAAAAATAAGTCCACCAAAATCTGGAGATCTCGCTTTTGAAGCAGCGTTGAGCCGTCGGGAGTCCCCGGGTTACCACAGGGAGGTGTGAGCCAGATCACTGGAGAAAGGGACATAAATCCAGTTGTTTTAACAGTGAAAAGAAAGGTGCTTTCTGGCAGAAAGAGGTGAGGATGAAAAGGGTGGGATGAATGTGGAGAGTGAGTGCTTTAATGACGCTGAAAATTGGCCCGTGACTGTGGTACACCCCGGGGGTAAATCACAGCTACGGCTTGCTGTCGGCTGGTCTGTCCCCTTGTCCTCCCATCCTGCTCCCCGCCCCCGCCCGTCTTTGTCCCACTCAGTCCCCCCCAACCCACCTCACCCCAACCCAACTTAATTTACGACCACATATTCAAAACTTCCATCTCTTAGCCATACTCACTCTGTCACCATAAATAATCCTGCGGTGGCTGCATGTGTCTCCGTGGGCATTACCAAACACTGCATAGGTAGCGAGTCATTTCTATACTTGTGTGGAGGGGGTCCGGCTACCTGAAGATGGCGTCCGTGTGCTCGGGCAACAGGAGCGCCGTCTCCTCCGCAGAGCTCGGGCTGCCGCACGGAGCCGGCTCAAATTCCTCCTCCTGAAGGGAGAGGAAATACGCACGCAGGCACACTTAAACATATATCTGTACAGCAGCCATTACCCTGTCATAACTAGCCGAGGCCTAATTGCCCTTCACAGATAATGCATGCAGCAAATGATCCACGGCCGGTGCATAACTAGCGTCCGGGGCTATCGGCGAGAGCATAAAACTCGTTTTCAGCATCATATATAACCGTTCAGCGAGGAGCACCCCGATGGTGTCTTACCGATTCGGAGCTGTGTGCCATAGCGTCGGCGCTCGCCTGCCGCGGTGCAGAGAGAGGTGCTGGCTGGCTGATGACCACCGTGCCACGGGCCAGCTCCCTGGGGGAGGGGGGAGGCGTGGTGGGGAGCAGGGGGTCCAGCTGGCCCTGTTCACACAGGCTGTAGTGGCCCAGCGGGCCCGAGGAGGGGCGGGGCAGCTGGGGCTGCAACGCCTCTGGGCTCTCCTCCTCAGAGTCTGATAAGGGGCTGTACGGCCGGCCTGGACAGAAGGGCAGTGGGTGGATGAACTCAGTGGGTGGATGAACTCAGTGGGTGGATGAACTCAGTGGGTAGGTGAACTCAGTGGGTAGCTCAACATCCACTCTCTTCTGAGCCCTATTAGTGTATCATCATGCAGTGGTAGAATCTTGAGTTCTGTGTGATTGTGAGTCAACCTGTGGCTTCAGTTACCTGTAGGGGTAATGGAGACCGTGCTGAAGCTGGGATCCAGCATCAGACCCATCTTCTGTTCCACCATGCAGGTGTAGTCCATCAGGTCCTGTAGGGAGAACATAAATAAGATGAACTATCCCATCACATATGGTATCTTTATCATTATACTGCTTTCCATATCACATGAATCCATTGACAAAATATGATCCTGGTGGACAAAGCACCTGACCTCCTGCCCCCAGCTTCTGGAAGGTATTTCTGACCTTTTTCTCAGCCAGCAGCTGCTCCTTCTCCTTCTGAGCCACCCTCACGCTAGCCTTCAGCTCCTGCAGCTCTCTGCGAGTCTCACTCAACTTAACCTGCAAACACCAAACGTTGGTATCTTTTAAATGGAAAGGTTTTAAACAACAATCACACGAGTATTACAGGATAGCATGCCTTCACGTTGTCAAAAATCATATATAGGCCTTTATTAGACCACAATTGATGACAATTTCTTTAATTTATTGACAATTTTATTACAAATTCTGTTAGGGGACCCCATCTGCACCCCCAGGTTGAGCAGCCCTGAATTAGAGACTGCTGCGTGTGCCTGTTTGTGTCTGAAGATCACTTCAGAGATAAAGGGCATGAACCACTTTTTGCAGCAATATTGCTTATTGCAATATTTTGTAAATGCGTATCCTCAATATGAAAATCTGGATATTGTTACAACCCTACTTGTGCGTTCTTGGGACCTGGTTCCTTACCCTGTTGCAGTCCTTCTCTCTGCCCAGCTCCACCTCCACCTTCTCCCTCTCCATCCTCTCCTCCTGGAGCTGCTCCTCCATCTTCTGCATCTCCACGTTGACTTTCTCCAGACGCTCACCATCCTTCTGCCATGCGGGGGGGAGGGGGAATATATAAGTCAGAGGGGTCACAGGACTATGCGTGAAATTAACACTCTTTATAACACATGGTATCTTAATGCACAGAAGATAAGCTAAGTTAAGCTAAGATAAGCAGAAGATAAATCAAAACATAAGGCCATACAGCAGCATAACATAAGCCTGTACAGCCACATACCTTAAGGTCAGACAGCAGCATAACATAAGGCTGTACAGCCACATACCTTAAGGCCATACAGCTGCATAACATAAGCCTGTACAGCCACATACCTTAAGGCCATACAGCAGCATAACATAAGGCTGTACAGCCACATACCTTAAGGCCATACAGCAGCATAACATAAGGCTGTACAGCCACATACCTTAAGGCCATACAGCAGCATAACATACATCTGTACAGCTAAATAACTCAACAGAGTTAGACAGTGGAGGGCAATCTCCATTCTTGGAGACACACCACTTTCTGAAAGCCCTAATGCATAGTGTGGTCCCAGTGTGGTCCCAGTGATGCGTACCTCGGCAGTGTGCTGCAGGTGCTGCTGCTCCTGGGCCCAATGGGCACGGGCCTCCCTGAAGGCCAGGCTGGAGTCAGCCAGCTGCAGCGTGAGCTGGGCGGCCTGCAGGCGGGCCTGATGTATCTCCGCCTGCCCGTGGTCCCTCTGGGTCACCATGGCACTCAGGTCCCCCTTCAAGCCATCGATGGTACGCTCGCTGGCGCTCAGACGCTCGCGCAGGCTGCGCATGTCCTTCAGTGCCGCTTCGCTCTCCGTCTGAGCAGGAACACACATGGGGAGAGTGATGGGTACACAACTTATACACGACGAAAGCTTCAAATGTCTGTTATAGGTTCAACAATGCACGCATTCAAGCAGTTTTACCTTGAGGAATAAATGCAAATACAATACAAATTGTCTCTGCTGGTTAATTCACATTCACCTCTTTCCTGTGGGCTGTGGTGAGCTTGTGGGTGAGGGTGCTGATGGTGTTCTGAAGCTGCAGGACGCTGGTGTCCCTCTGGGCCAGAGAACTCCTCAGGCCCTGGAACTCCTTGGCCAACGTTCGGAGCTCGGCCTCGGTGTGCTCCAGCTTGGTCTGGGAAGAAATGTAAAAAATCTCCTTCATATTTTTGAAAAAAATAAAAAGGAGAAACAGTAGGTAGAAGCGACATTTACCCTCATGTGTATAGTATCAGGAAAACGCATTGGTTGTATATTAAAAGTTAAGAACGTTCAGTACCTGCAAGTCTTTCTTCTCACTTTCTTCTTCTTTTTTCTGTGTTGCTGCCCTCTTTGCTCTTTCCTTCAACCTGCACACACAGATAGATCTGGCTCTTAGGTATTGAAAATCAAGAACATTACTCAATCAAGTCAGAAATCAGGGGAAAACCGGCCAAATATACGATAATTGGTCTCACCTGTCCAGCTCAGTCTCTCTCTCTGCAGCCCTCTGTGCTAGGGTCTTAATGTCTTCCTCTAGCTCTCTGATTCGCAGCTCGCCTGCCTCCTTTGTGGCCAATAAGGCACCTTTCTGCTCAGCTAGATAATCCCCCAAAGCTTGTTCCTCCTTACAAGAAAAAAGCATTTCACATATGACATGTATATATTTTTTATGAGTTTTTTGGTTTCATGAGTGTAAATGTACAGGATGTCCATTTAAAGAGAAAAATTATCTTGGCTATTCTTATTTTGAAGTTTTAGTTTCCAAAGTAATAAATTATATTTGAGAAGTTGGCAAGTACTACAGAAGGGAAGGGAGTCATTTCCCCTCACCCTTCCTACCTTTTGTTTCTTTTCCATCTCCACCATGCTGTCTTGGCTCCTTTGTAACTCATCCTGCAGCCGGGCCATGTTCCTCTTGAGCTCCCTGCGCTCCGTCTCCCAGGCAACCCTGGCCCGGGCATACCTCTCCTCCTCCCGCTCCTGCTTCCTGACCAGCCCCTCCTGGGCCTGCAGCAGCTCTGCACGCTCTTGCAGACACTCCTGAAGTCGACTCTGACAGACACGGGACCATGAGAGCACGTGATATGTGAGTGTGGAATCTAATCCACCATTTTTTTATAACGCCAGTAAACACGAGGTATTGATTTACCTCTAATTTCATTTTACAAATGCTTGTTCATTCCACTAAACCGAAAGGAGCCACATAATGTGCTCCCTCCTGGTTTAGCGGGGGCTCTTAAATCTCTTTTGCTATTAATGCGTGCCCACCTGCAGAAGCTCAGCCCTGGGAACCACCAGCAGCATGTCCGTAGCTCCGTCCTCCCCATGGCCCCCCTCTTCCAGAGTCACCAGATCCTCCAGAGGTTTAGGGGCCCCGAACGTGAACGCTGGGCTGCATGAGCACACTTCCCCCTTACTGTCCACATACACAAACTGATACTCCTCTGAGCTGGGCTTCGGAAGGTAGGAGGCTGTAAATATCAGGAATGAAAATCTAATAAATAAACACAATTGTGCCATTTGCATATGAGAGTGACACGTTATTTGACGTAAAGTGAAAAGACATAAGAAGGGGTAAGTAAGTAAGAGTTATGGATTGTTTGCTTTCACAACCGATCCAGATTCAACCAGCATTTCTGTAAATTAAAAGAAAAGGATAGGAAACAAAAGGTAAGAGATATGACATCAGATTAAAGGTTATGAGGTGTATCCTAACTCCCTGAAACAAGCACATGCGACATCACTGGGGAACAGGGTGGGGATCAGTGTTTTTTCTTTAACACTGGTTTCCAGTCACTTTCCTCCCACTAAAGCAAGGCAATGGAGACACATTTTAGTCAATTATAAATCAATGTGACAGATGTCAATGCTACACCTGCTGGGGACCACCCAACCCAGCTTATTGGGTAGCACCCCATCAGTGATGACACAGGGCACAAGTCACAGTGTGTCGCCTGTGTTCTCCAGAACAGTAGCAGCAGTCCGGCTCTGAGCTACTGTCTCCCACGTGCCCTAACTCAAACCCTGATTTCAAATGGAAATTAATTCAAGCAATGTTGCTGATGGGTTTAAAATCTCAGCGGGACAGGAAAAGAGAAACAGGAAACACTTGTTTCTTTCCTAAAGCCGTATATTGTTTTATTTTCCTCTCAGTTCCCCAGTGGGGAACACTCTGCGTGACATATCTATCACTAACAATAAAGTTTCCTGGACGCTACACACCAGCCGCAAGCCTGCTCCTCACAAGAGTAATTCAATTTACGAAAAGATCAATCCTGCGCACGGAAGGTTTTATTTGACTTGGCCAGAGCAATAGTACCGATTACGACCAGCTATGGGATATAAAATACAATTACAAAGCAAGGAAGTTAGTACCCTGGAACTGCACACAGCAGTTGACATCTCTGCCCTCCTGGTTGTCAGCAAGGGGTGAGGACCAGACGAATGTGTGGTAGTCCCTGACCGATGACCACCCCACCTGAGGAACAGACGCGCGCACACACACACACACACACACACACACACACACACACACACACACACACACACACACACACACACACACA
>JAOPJO010000001.1:4541826-4557021 GCA_027123675.1 Molva macrophthalma
CACGCAACAAAAAAAAAAAAAAACGGTTTCACATGCAACATTGTGTGTGTGTGTGTGTGTGTGTTTGTGTGTTTGTGTGTTTGTGTGCGCGAGCGCATAGATATGGGGGGGGTTTTGGGGAATACTTAGTGGCAATTATTACATATTATTAAGATCACCTTTTCCTAATTTGTGTCAAGTTATTAATTATTATCAATAATTATTGATGAATAAATCATCGCATATGGCATGCATTTAAGGGTAAGCATCAGGTTACCTCATTGTGATCAGTTTGGAAGACATTGCCAGTCGGCCTGGACCATATTTGGATTGATCCTGTCAATATTTTCTGAGAAAAAGTAAGAACATTACCTTTTCTCTGCACTAATATTCAGGGACTGATTGTTGATGATGTTATTCTGTTTTCGAGGTCATTTGTTATTGTTGCCAGTATGCTTTTTTCTTTTTCAGTAGGCTATTAGGCAGAACGCCATGAAGGTGATCTATAAAACACTTATCTATTTCCCAGTTTGACCCAACCACCTAATTTCTGTTCAACAATAGCTTTACAACTCTTAGGATTTTAGCAAACCATTTTACTTCTCTACCGCGCAGTATTACTGTTTCCTATCGCTGTTTGATATCACTTTTCTCAGTGTGTTTATTTTACGTTCAGTTAAGAACTAAAGCGAGGTCCTATTAACGACACGTTTATGATCAATCAAATGATCCTCGTAAAACATTTATTGAAGCACATAAAAAACACGCAAGGCCACTAACTGGATAAAGTGGGCCGCTTTTCAAGAAGCTCCTCTCAGATAATCTCTGCTTGATAAGTATTTTAACAATTGTTCCAATCGTCTTTCAAACAGTGCGTAGCTATATTGTTGACATTTTTATGCGTGTTCATTTAATCTACTCGGATGCAATGTATCGATAAATGAGCATAGTACATTCCTACATTAGTATAGAGAATATATTATTTAAACTCACAAAGTCAATAGATATAATCACCAAAGAAGTAAGCAGTTCGATGCTGTATCATATGCACTACGACAGAGATGGATTACATCATCAAATAGTGCCTTGCAAGGCTTTAGAGACGGAGCCAAGTGTGCGTCGGTCTTTGGAGATCCGATATCTCCTTAAAGATACGTCAAGTATTTATATACATTGTTGTTGAATTTACCTCGTATTTCGTTCCCAACTAACAAGGTAACTTTTAAGAGCAGATTCTTTAATCCGATTCACGAACACTGGTGTTCCAGGGTATCTCGCGCATTGATCCACTGTACAATTTTTGTGAGGGTAAATATAATCACGTATAATCACGTGTTGGTGAGACAGCCAATGGCAGCAAGGCAAGCGTTGGGAAATAATTACCTGCCTTGATTGTTCTATGGTAGATACAAAAAGTACACATACACTCCATATAATAATCGGATGCATGTAAAAGACTCGGGAAGCTTCGCCATGTCGACCACGGGTCCCATAAGTAATTATTATGTGGATTCCTTGATCAACCATGAAAATGAGGATGTCCTTGCGCCTCGGTTTTCGGCGCCTGGTTCGCACCCCGCCGGCCCTCGCCCGACTACCCTGGTAGCGGAGTGTGTTGACTATCCGTCCTGCAGCTTCGCACCGAAACCAGCAGTCTTTTCTACCTCTTGGACCCCTGTACACTCCCAGTCTTCGGTTGTTTACCATCCATACAGTCATCAACCTCATTTAGGAACAGACTCGAGATATATGCGGTCATGGTTGGAACCGATATCCGGTGCCATGCCTTTTCACGGGTATCCACCGAACAGCAGACATTACGGGATAAAGCCTGATGCCTTTCAGGAGCACAGAACAGGCGAATGCCCTGGCTCTAACGGACGCACCTACACGGATTATCTATATTGCTCCACCGGTGACATACGGGACAAGACGCAACAAAACCTACCTTCTCCCGAAGCGGAGCTCGTGGCTTCGGGGAAGCATAAAGACGAGAAACCAGAGCTAGACCCCAGTAAGTTCAAGCCTATTATTGTTTTCCTCACAAACCTGTGTTGGTTCCAGTTTTCTGAAGTCTGTAATGTGTTTCTTTACTACAAACGTCTAACATAAAGTGATCTCGTGTGTTCTTTCGCTTCCTTGTTACTTCTCCTCTGAATCTCCTTTGCTAGGGGGGTAGCTTTAACAACTATAAAAGGCAAACGCTAGTAGGCTGCTATAGGGCTATAAACGAGAAGGTTGTAAACATGGATACGGAAAACAAGTGCTCTTGGTGAGGATGTGAGACATTCTAAAATATAACATTACAGAAGGATCGAGTCCAACTAATGTTGAATATTCATTAGGGAAACCATTGTGGTTCAATATGGTTTTGACCTTCCAAGATGCATTTTGTATTGACAACTTTGAGGCCTATAAGCATGTACAGTCCCATTGCTGTTTTATTCAGTTAAAACACTTTCAACATTAGGCTCGTAAATAGCAACAACGGAAAATTGCATAGCATAACGTGTCAGCCACAATCAGAATTTCGAACAAGTCTGGTTCATATGACTTCATTCAAAACTAATTCACTATTCTTCCAAGCTACTTGTAAGGAATGTTAGCGACATATTCGAGGACCTCACTGCGGACCTGTAAAGGCTTGAACCACTGGCCGTTTTATGGGCCAATAAAGTGAATATGTGCATTGACTATTTTACGACGGTGTTAGAAGCTACAGCGACGGATAATCATGGGCGTAATAGGCCTATATTGTGTAGATAGGAAGTCACCCAAAATTGGCTTTTGTTAAACATTGAGCCCTGATTTTCTCTAAATGTTGCAGCTAGAGATTTGACTTTGTGTATTTAATACATTTATATTTTCGGAGCACTAGGCTTACAGAGGACGCCTGCTATTCCACAGGCTCGTTGTTAACTCAGCGGTGGCAAGTGTGATCATTGTATTTTTGTAGAGTGACTCAGTTAACTCTTTGCTTTGCTTTATTTTCATTATCCGCAGATAACCCAGTGGCAAACTGGATACACGCACGATCCACAAGAAAGAAGCGATGCCCTTACACCAAGTACCAGACTCTGGAGCTCGAAAAGGAATTTTTGTTTAATATGTACCTTACGAGAGATCGCCGTTACGAGGTCGCTAGGGTGCTGAATCTGACGGAGAGGCAAGTTAAAATCTGGTTTCAGAACCGGCGTATGAAGATGAAGAAAATGAACAAAGAGAAGACCGAGAGCAAGGAACAATAATGGCAGCAATGGACATATTCAGAAAATACTGACCACCTGTATCACCAACGGTGTCAGATGGACGGCACAGATATAGACTCCACGCTTTCTGTTCATAGTCTTCAGTTGGACCTTGATTAAGCTTGACGTCAAGACCATTTGACGCTGAATATATATATATTTGTTTTCAATGCACCCATACTTGTGAAGCTCTTAAAAAAGGCTAGGTTTTAGAGAAAAATCTACAATTTATTTGAAATCAACGTGTTTCACTTTTAAGACAAAGGGAATTCATAACGTTTTGGATATTAAACCTGACAAATAAGAGAGGGGATACTTGAATTGTTTAGAATTTCATTAGCGTATAATTTATAAAGTTCAGGCGAACTTGTTTATAATTGTTTCCCCCTTATTTTCTCTTTTTTATGCAGTCGTAGTATTTTGTACAGAAATATTGAATTTGTTGGACTTGTCTATCTCGTGTTTTGTGATACATGTTAATGTGTACAAAGAATTTGTGCATCTCTTATTGTTTGACTATATTCTACAATTTTAGTTATTCAATGTAGAAATTTGCTCCTGAACAATTGTACACATAAAAATGTAACCATAGCCTACCATCTTTGTTTTGTGTCATTTATGTCCGTTTTTCAGGCCTCTATACTGTTCATTAACCTCTTACAACATTGTAGAAATCGTGAACTACAAAATTACACGAGTAAACATGCTGTTGCCTTAAATTGCTTTTATTAAATTACTTTTTAGAATTCCTCGCTTGTTCTCCTTCGCCCGTCTCTCTGAACGCCCCGTGGCCTGAAGGTCGATGGTCTGTTGTCTGTTTCTTAACCCATTTTAACTTTGGAAAGTTTTGCGGCAGTTTTGTATTTAAAGCATGCACATTATAATACCAATAAATATGTATATTTTGTCACAAAATGAGCTTTAGTCTAATTAGAAAGCCCCGCATTGTCGCATTTCCTTTCCTAAACCTTGCATCTTTATAGGGATGAGGACAACAAATAAAAGGTGAACACAAATACATTCAATCCTATTCAAAGATATATCCAGAATCTAATAGCAATGCATTTTTTTACAGAATTGTAATTATGTAACTCGTTTTATTTTTTCTCGTTATCAGTTGATGACGACCTGCTAATGCAGTTAGTATTCTCCCCTGTGTTTTGGCCTTTTGGCCATCACCTCATCTTACAAANNNNTATATATAGGAAAATCCGTCCCCTGCTAATTTGCACCATAAACTGATCCAATGCATGTGGACTATTCCTCTATAATTCCAAACTAATCGTACAGCCTGGAAATGTAAAAGGTCTGTCTACAGAAGCTTTTACAGAAGCTATTAGTCCAATTCTTAAATCAAACTATACGGCGCTGAGAAAAAATTCCCATGTCTGACATTTGTTTCCTCGGATGGGCTTCCTCGATTGCCTTTTTGTAGTGGAAAACAATGCAGACAGGATGTTGTATTTCCAAAGCCAATCTATTGCATTTCCGCACTGCAAGCACAAAAATGCTAGTTTTACAGCCCTGTTGGAGCACGGCTGTTTGTCTCAAATGCAGACGAACAAAGCAAACTCGACTAACCGGCTAGACGTCTGGGCTAAATTACTTTATGGTTTTAATGGACGTTAGTGGTTCACTGGTTCAAAGCAGAACCATATAGGTTTCGTTAAGGAGGGGGTGGCCTGGTGGACCAGCGGCTACCCCGTGTGTTTTACCACGTGAGAGGCCTTTAAGTCATCAGAGTCGATATGGATGTTATAACGTTCACTATCGTATTTGAGCAGGTAGCGCCCAGAGAGTTACACGAAGCTTATAACTGATTCAAAGTGATTGGGAAATGTATAGTCTATATTAAAGACTATATATTATATACGTATAGTCTATAATGTATAGTCTATATTATATAGTCTATAATTTATAATTTATA
This sequence comes from Molva macrophthalma, assembly GCA_027123675.1. Lineage (NCBI taxonomy): Eukaryota > Metazoa > Chordata > Actinopteri > Gadiformes > Lotidae > Molva > Molva macrophthalma. The sequence goes on from JAOPJO010000001.1 coordinate 4,546,981, forward strand.
ATAAAATAATAATGTATGTTTAAATACATACATTTCCACCTTTGGGGTTCATTTGACCTAGTTCGAATACATCTATCTTGAACCTGCCTGTAGGCATTCAGCGGTCTGTATTTTGTGGAATCTGTGTGTTAGTGATCAGACTCAACGCTAGATGACGCTGTTGGTCCATGGTTTGTACAAGCTCTCACATAATCTATAAGGCTATTTACAAGAGCAACCTAACGTTGACCAAATTATAATACTGGAATCCGCTGTCAAGTAATATTCTGCTGTTGAAATTGAGCAGATTTTCGTGATAACTCTATGTTTCATTGGCTCTGGGTTGTAGGCATATAATAATTTATTAATAGTAATAATATAGTAATAATAATAATAATAATAATAATAATAATAATAATAACAATACATTTTGTATTTTGTATTTTGTTTTCACGAAGATAAATGCTATTGTTATTGTATTTCTTAACGATCCCCTTAAATAGGCCTACGCTTAGTGGTGTATAGGCCTAATATGTTCTGACTTAAGCATGGTTATTAACGATAAAGGTTATGCACAAGGTAAGGCTATTTAAATCTCCCTTGAGTCAATTAACAAAAGAATATTATTATCAGTAAATCTATTTATAATCATAATAAGCACCTATATGCTAATCACAAGAAATCTACCCTCTTCGAAGTTGAATCTCCTATAGGCCCGTAAATATGATATCGATTTTTTTATTTTAATGCTTATAATTGTATCATTGATATGAATCTACATCACAGCCTGCACATTCAATTGTTTTATATATAAGTAATCAGCCCAACAAATATAGGTGTTTAAACACGGCACTTTAATGTTTTCGTAAAAAGTATAACAAAATACAGCATTAAATGCAATAGCACCTTAAAAGCACCAAAATAGCCTACTGTCTACTAATAATTACACTTATAACACTATTAGTACTTCTAGGCTACTACTACTGCTGCTACTACTACTACTACTACTATTACTACTTGGCTACTACTACTAATAATAATAATAACAATAGGCTTCATAATAATTACAACAAAAACAACAACAATAATAATAATAATAATAATAATATTAGGCATAACAGTAATACACAATGATAATTAAATATAATGACTAATAAATAATAGGCGTTAAACATTGATATAGCCAGACAAACCACCGGCCAAGACGGTATTCTACAGCTGGCAATCTCCATAGTTAGGCCCATAGAGTGTGAATTTTCAATACATTTACTTTATTGCACTTGTTTTTATTTAACGATGATATATGTAGGCCAGAATAGTTGTTAGTAACACCACAGAACCCACTCTGGAATATTTTGTAAAACAATAAAAAGGTTACGGCTATTGAGCGAAGATCTTGTCCACCGATATAGGCTAGCTAAACATCCAATGTACAATTTTATGAACTCCTCCACACGGGAGATTTACTACTTTACCTCGTAGGTTTTACGGGGTCAGTAAGTGGCAGCTAGTATTAGGGGTCGTGTTTATATTTGCGTGTGTCTGTGTTTTACAGCGCACGGTGTAAGTGTATTTAACCGTTGCTCGATTACAACGGTCGGAGCGCCTCTCTTTATTATTTTATAAGGTAATTTGCACGTAGGCTCTTGTTTTTTCTGTTAACTGCGGTTTGCTTTAACGCTTTTTTGTTGCATACAAAAACCTTTGTAGGGCCTTAAGCCTACTGGTAGCTTGTTGATATGCAGCCGACAAAAGGTTAAAAAACTTCAAAGGTCCAGCAAAAATAACACTTGAAAGATCAATAAGACTGCACGTAGGCCTTTCAAGATATACAAATATGACTACTAAGGACTATTGGTTATCTAAACATGTGTGAAACTCTACATTGTGTATTATAGGGCCATGGAAAGTTCCCAATGTAAAGACCTGTTTGTTTATCGAGCTAATTGGATAGAACATTGTAATGTATTTACTTCTAGCAATCATTACAAACGAACACATATCCTCTTGGGGTTTTCGGCTGGGGCGCAGGTCCTCTCAAGGTGTAGGCCCGCTTCTGACCGCTCGTGTAAAGATGGAGGGAGGGGGGAAAGGAGGGAGGGGGGAATGGAGAGAGGGGGGGTGGTGATTTGGCGGGGGCTGTCGGGTGGATGCAAAAAAAAGAAAAAGAGCAAAGAGAAGCGTCTGGGACTGTGACGGTGGAGCAATCCAGATTTATCCTTAGCTATCGCACATCATAGCACATGCCATGCTGGGCTTGAGCCTGTAAACGCTAAAACACAAAAGATTATCAGGGAAATTCGATAGGAAAGGCTGCTGTGAGAGTGTGAGCTGCCATAGATTGTCCAAAGGGGCAGCGTTTCTCTTAGTTCCGGTTTGTATGCCTGTGCTGTGTGCGAGTTGGGATCTAAACAAAAGGCTGCCGTCATCCTAAAGGAGATATTCTTCTGCGAGAGAATCGTCTACTTGATGCAAACTAAACATGAGTTCCTATTTTGTTAATCCCCTTTTTTCCAAATACAAAGGCAGCGAATCATTGGAGCCAACTTACTACGACTGCAGGTTTCCACAAAGCGTTGCCCGGAGCCACACGCTGGTGTACGGACCCGGAGCAGCCGCACCGGGCTTCCAGCACCCATCGCATCATGTGCAGGACTTTTTCCATCACGGAACCACGGGAATCTCCAACCCAGGATATCAGCAGAACCCGTGCGCTCTCGCTTGCCATGGAGACGCAACGAAATTTTATGGATACGAAGCCCTTCCGAGGCAAACGCTTTATGGTACCCAGCAAGACGCAAGCCTCGCGCAATACCCAGACTGTAAATCGTCGAGCAGCTCTAACCCCGGAGAAGGACAGGGCCACTTAAATCAAAACTCCTCTCCCAGTCTAATGTTTCCTTGGATGAGACCCCACGGTCAGAACTATATAATTTCTTCATATTATTCGCACTTTTGTTGCTCGTGTGTTTATGTGTGTGTGTGTGTGTGTGTGCGTGTGTGTGTGTGTGTGTGTGTGTATGTTGTGTGTGTGTGTGTGTGTGTGTGTGTATCTATATCTATATCTATATGTATATATACATATATATATATATATATATTTATATTTATATATATGTGTATGTGTGTGTGTATAAGTTTACCTATGTTTATGTGTATTTAAGTTAATGCATGCAGTGTACACTTGTTATGGTTTGTTCTATAGTCTATGTTGTTCCCTGACACGAATATAAGAGAACATTACAGCAGGTATAAGCACCCATTAACCGTTAGCCTCAGCAAGTCACACTCACATCGCCACCAAATGGATCGCGTTGTTAGCACCAACATGACATTGGTATCCGCCACTTTCCATAACTAAATATATTTAATGTCATTATTAATCATGTGCATAATATTTGCCCCAAAAATGGACATGTTATGTTGACTATGGTGTACATATGCCTCCTGGTTGGACGTTGCAGTTACAGATTGGTCCTTTACTTACAGGGTTAAGAGGCTGTAGGGATTCGTGGGCCTTAAGATGTGACTAAGACCTATTGCTATAATAAGAAAGTCATTGCAAGTATAATCCATTACTTTCATTGTCTATTGTCTGCTTTGGGCACATAGATATTATTACACACAGCGAATTAGTGTAGAACTACATATCAGATTTATTTCACTTTTCTGATCAATGAATGCCTTCCCCTAGCTCTATTGTTATTTGCATTAGTTTGTTTTTGTGCGTATGTGTGCCTATTTTTGTATATATATGGGCGTTTCTGTTTAATCAGAACTATATTTAAACGTGGAAAAAATATATTTACGTAAATCGTATTTGTTATCGACAAAAACCATTATGAGTTAAATTATATTTGTCAAATAGATGGATGTGTTTGGGTGTCATAACCCCAGTCAACCAAAAAGACAACTGCATTTGGCTCTCAATGTTGTCGCTCTTCATATGCAAATGTATACAAATAAGTAACAGTTTGAGATGAACTCAGACAGTGGACTGCTGCTATGTGCCTTTGGCGTATGTGCATATATATTACGGTGATGCATTTATTTGCATTAATAGACTATCAAAAACAAAAGTTCTCCCTGCAATCCTTCTGAGAGATATCTGGTAGGATCTAGCTAAATAATTCATATTGGTAAATAATGCATCGTCCACGCGATGAGATGAGGCAATGTGAATGTATATATGCATTGTTTGTCATTACAACTAATCTGTAGCTTTATTTCCTTTAAGCCCCAGGTAGACGGAACGGAAGGCAGACCTACAGCCGCTACCAAACTCTTGAACTGGAGAAAGAGTTTCTCTTCAACCCTTACCTAACACGCAAGCGTCGCATCGAAGTGTCCCACGCTCTGAGTCTAACTGAGCGCCAGGTGAAGATCTGGTTTCAGAATAGAAGAATGAAGTGGAAAAAGGAGAACAACAAAGACAAATTTCCGGGTCAAAGAGGAGACGCCGAAGCCGAGGCAGAAGAAGAGGCCAACGAGGACGGTGAAGGGGACGAGGCAGAAGAAAAAGAAGCGGAAGAGAAAGAGGAGACCAAGGAGTGATTTTATGGTGTTTTATTGTTATATGGCCGAAATAGAGAAAAAGAGGTCCCATAAACCGACAATGAGCTAGAAGTAGTGTGAGAGCTCTAACTTTATGACCACCATTTGATTTAGTAAAGTGGGAACCACTGTTATTACGTGCATAGAGAGCAAATTTCTTTCCTCTTAACAGATATCCTGACACAAACCTTTGCATACCTTGCAGAGTTCCATTCGCACACTTGTGGCTGCATTCGATAGAAGTAACGTCCTTGCCTCAAAGGTTAATTGACACGCACGTTTAAAATGGGAAATGGCTTGGCTACTTCATCATATCTACATTTAATATCCTCATTAAAAGCATAGCCAAAACACGATAAAGATATGACCAATGTCCATCCGTGTTTGTAAATAAATATATAGCCCATTCACAAAATAAGGACATCTTAGGCCTATAGTCAGTCAACAGTTGCCTTGCAGCGTTTTAAGCAAATTGTGGGCTTTACTTTGTGATAAATCTTCAACGTCATTCGAGCATTGACAGTTTATCCATTGACCGCTAGGTCTTTGTATAATCTACAAACATTTCTTAGTACTATTATTAATATTATTATTATTTGTATTATTATTGAGTCTCATTTTTAAGTGAGTGGCCTAGACAAAGATAGCCATTAGTTCCTCAGATGTCTTTTCTAGGATTACCAGGGAAATGCAATCGTTTGAAATCCTTTGATGCTACCTAAACCTGGGGAAATTGCAATAGAGATTTCTGAATATAGAGATTTCATATGGTTTAATTTTAAAGTGTTATATATGACCTTGTATTACTAAGTTATATATGTATGTAGTACTTACCCGATACACCTGTTGATGACAATTTCTATGTCTTTGGAAGACAATTAGCTCAAAGCCAAGCAAAGTGTTTTGAGAAACGGTACCGCGGCACTACCTAATAACAGAGCTTTGCTTTTTCAGAAGTTTATGCATTGCTCTGTTTTGATCAAACCCTTTCCCCCCAACAACTAAGACTGCCTAAACGCACACAAATGTGTACCTATAATGATACTGCTACAAATACAACAATTTTAAAATAAGGACTTTTATTTTAATGTGCTGGTGATATAGCGTAGTTGTTTTGCACTGAATATAATCCACATGTACGTCTTGTTATATATTGTTGTTAAAAGTATGCTCGTTTTTGGTGTTTCCTGTGAAAAACGGAATAGTGTGTCCCCGCCATTGCTGTTGATGTAAAAGTCACAAATAAACAACATGGTTCACAGTCTCGTTTCATTGTAATTTATTTTTCATGCCATGGGTACTGCGAAACAACGGTATCCATAGCTAGAAAAAAGGGAATATTGAGCAAACTTGGAGACAACAACGTCCATAATGAGGCCATTGTGAAATACCCTCATGCGCTGTTAACTCTAAGGATAATTAAACCAGGTTACCAGGTATCAAGGGTGCTTGTGCCAAATAATATGATTATAGCCTTCATATCTTAAATAGAGAAAATAGACAAATTATAATAGCAAATGAATTAAACAGCTCCACATTTCAATAATGGGTTCGCAGGCTGGATCTAAGTAGCGCGGCGCGCAGTTTCAACATCTAAACTTCACTCGTTCCTCCAAGCATCTGAATATAAAACATCCAGTTCTGCAACATGTATATTAATTGCATCATCTTCCTTGCCTTGTAAGGACTTTATTTGATTCCATTCACAGCATGAGTATATTATCAAAAGCAGAAGACGTTTGATTTATCCGCTTAATAAGAAGCTTTCTTATAGGCCTATCTGGGGAAAATGAAGGCTTTATTAATTAATCTTAAAGCGAAGTGGGTCCTTTTGAGATTGTTTGTAATAAAGTCATGGTGTTTTATAATAACAATTAACCGACATGATTTAAAAACTAATGGTACTATAGACACGTTGCGAAAGAAGTGGTCTCCGCCTGTTTTTGTGCAAATTCAAGTTACAAAGCGTTGGGTTGCGTCAACACACCGGAATCAACGTATTAGAGCACGCGCAGGTATCTTGGTGCACATTACGTGTGTCTAGTCTGATCAATAACACTGGTGGTGTTTTGTAGACTCATAAAATAAACAATGAAAAGCTGGTTAATTTGACACGCGAGTTCCATAATCACCTAATAACTGCCAGAGTAATCATCTAAAAAAAGATCTGTAAGAATGATATCCACCCAAAAAAGAATGCACAGTGAAACAGCCAAGCTAACTAGACCACCATCAATAATATGTTGGCCCAAACCGCTCATTTGACTGCTGTGACTGAGACCGTCACGGATCATTTTAAATGATGTCAAGCAATATTGCAATTACAGGACACTTTTTATGCACACCCGCTTTTATCCAAAGAGACTATGCCTCTGTTGCGCTGTCGTCGAGTTTGCAGTTTTTATTCTTTTAAAAACATGATAGCAATCCAAAGTGCCAAAGCCAATGCCGACCGCATTGTCTTTAATGTAGCTAGTCTGCATACGTTATTGCCATTTTGGGCCACGTAGATGTTTAATTCCAATACTTTGAAGGAAAGAGTAGCATGGAAGAGATTCTGGTTACGTCTACTGTATAGTTGTTTCATGTGTCCTCGACTTCTTCTCTGTATTTTTCCACGGACGTATCATTTCTGAATGTGGCCACATTTAAAATAACAAATCCCTGGATTTCATAAACATAATACCAATACTGTAGCTGATATTATTGCGCAATATCAGCCTACAATAAACGCTGGTGAGCAGTTACCTCAGAAGGCCCCTCAGACCAATTGATTTAACGCGAAATTAAAAATGTCTTCTAGGATTATTTAGTTTGCATCCAAGCTATAGAGTGCTAAATCATGCATTACGGTTAACCCCTGTTATTCACACAATTTATATCGTGTGAGGCTTCCCAATGCAAAATAATAATTGATTTGAGCTCATAATGACAAACTGAATTAAATTCAAAGTCTGATATGTTTGCAGTTGACAACTGCTCCAAGCAGCACTATTGGCAGACCATTGCATGTGCGGGCTATACTTCCGAGGGCTGCCATCCACAATAAAGTTTAGTGTACCTGCTGTAAACTTTATTGGCTGTGTAAACGCATAGCACGAATTAGGCCTATGAGCCGAGATTGAATGGCGAGCAATGCCAGCAAGACACAATGATGGCTCCTCATGTCTATGCATAACCGTTTTGGGGATTTTTATTTTAAAACACGCATTGCTTTTGTTAATGTTTAGCGGGAATTAAAACGTGTATATTTAACTATGCGGCCCAAAACCAAAAAGTAGGTATAATATTATCGCTTAACACTTCTTATAGAGGTGAACTATTTATTTATTTATTATCATGGAATGAAACGAACATTGTGGTCGTTGCGTTTTTCTTGGAGCATAAAAAGTATTTCCCCTCTTGTAGGACTATTTGTATTTTTGGAAGGAGGATTTGAGAGAGATTTATGCTGATGCTTTTTCCAACAAATATTACATGGCTCTTTTGTGAAAAATATAACTACCTTCTCAAAATATATACTAAATAACTACCTGGTATTAAATGACTCAGGGTCCATCAATTTGAAAAGTGGGTTATCCGGCCGCTTGTAGGGTCGCATTCAATTCAAAAATGAATGTGAAACACGTTTAAGCCTTAATGGAATCATTTTCAATTAAGGATGTGAAGGTTCTACAAGGCTGTCTCTCACTCTTGCCTACCTGTCTGTCGGTCTCTGGCTCTCTCTTTTCACTCCATATGTATTTTAATTTTACATTTGTTCCTGGGATAGTGTGTGTTTTATCATCATGTATCTGAAATATTGTGTAGGTAAAAGACATGTTATTAATGAATCAGGAAGACTATTCTCACTCATATTTAGGTGTAAAATCGAACTGGAAAAGAACTGAAAAGACTATTGCACAGCCATTTCGTCTTTCTCGATTTAAGCCCTGTGTGCTCTAAAATAACGGGGAAGAGATGGGTGCAAGCATTCCTGGTTGTTAAAGGGAGAAATTTACAGCTGAGTAATAAAAGTTTACGACTGAATCCATTCTGGGATTGGTTGCAGCGATCCACGTGGCATACGCTCTATGAACATGAACTTTATGCTGTTGTCTATTCTCTGCTACTTCCGTTGTATCAACAGCGGACTGCGCTTGGATGTAAAAATATCGCTTTCTTTCATATTCTGACTTAAAAACAACTGTAATTCGTCCAGTGATGCTTCGTGAGATACATTCAGTCTTCTGACTTCCTCTGACAGAGGCACTTCGCGACAGTCGCCGCCTCTCTCAGCCCTGCTGTCTATGGCGTCTATCCCCCAGAGGCGATAGAACCTACATTGAAGAAGAGAAAGAGCACGTAGCCTCTAAGAAAGATCCTTCCGATAAGGGTGTCTCCTCCTTCAATGTCGCACCGTGGTTTGGAGATAGCCTAGCTTGCGATATGTGTGCGTATCCTCTCGTCACAATGACCCTTTCATCCGATTCTCCCCGATGTCGCTACAAACTACGGGCCGCCAGCTGGGTAAGAAATAACGCTATTCTTGTGACTGTTGTTGTATCTGTGACGTACAATTTCTTGGTTCAAATACAATGTTCTCATGATGGATAGATATTGGAACGACACAAATACATGTTTGAGTGCCTTCCCTGTTAGGATACGGCGGTGACCTGACCCGTAACCTGAGATGCCGCTGGTATCTTTCATGAATTGTATTATCCGAGAACGTATTCAAATGCTGCAATGCAAATAATGAGTCGAATATAAACGAGGTTTATGTGCGGCCGCGGTGACATAATGTTGCTTAACTGTTGATGACATGTAGCTATGCAAAGTTTGGTGATTTACATGTGGTTTCTAAAGTGTCGTGTAGAAAGAGTGTCGTGTAGAAAGTAAGCAGGAAATTCCATTATTGCCATGCAATACGTATCCAATTGGAAGACTCAGCTTAATGGCCGTGGATATTAATTGGTATCGGAAGTTATCTGATCACAATCTCTGATAACGACGGACATTATTACACAGATGAGATGATGATAAGAGCATAAGCACAAAAGAAAAGAAAGAGAGAGACAAAGATAATTAATCCTCTAGGTGTAGAATCCGAAAGATGATTTAGGGTGTGTCACATAAATCGTTTATAAAGGGACCCAACAACGGCAACAATAAAATGTATTGTTGCCCTTGCTGTGTGTGTAATGACACACAGCATGTGACACTCTGATGTCACAAGAAGTCAATACAAAAACAGATCAAAACACCGTGAGAGTTAACAGGAAGCAGCCACTGAGTGCACCCTGACCAAAGTGTTTCTGTTTCCCATGACAAAGAACAGAAGATAAATTAATGAAGGTTTCAGAAACAGGTTTGTTTTTGTGAAACGGACATCTCTCTCTCCCTCCCTCTCTCCCTCCCTCTCTCTCTCTCTCTCTCTCTCTCTCTCTCCCTCCCTCTCTCCCTCCCTCTCTCTCTCTCTCTCTCTCTCTCTCTCTCTCTCTCTCTCTCTCTCTCTCTCTCTCTCTC
>JAOPJO010000001.1:4576997-4591464 GCA_027123675.1 Molva macrophthalma
AGAGAGCGAGAGAGAGAGAGAGAGAGAGAGAGAGCGAGAGAGAGAGAGAGAGAGAGAGAGAGAGAGAGAGAGAGAGATTTGTGTCTACCATGGCGACTGTAGGTATGTTTAATACCTCTGGTTCCTTATCCGGGAACTACCTCTTATTCTGCTATTGGGCCATAGGGTCACGTGGTAAAAGTAACTTTACAGGGCTGCTCGCAAGTAGGAGGGCTTTATGGAGCAGAAAAACGACAAAGCTAGAAAAATTATTTTCCACTCCAGAAATTAATGATCATGAGCTCGTATTTGATGGAGTCTAACTACATTGATCCGAAATTTCCTCCATGCGAGGAATATTCGCAAAATAGCTATATCCCAGAACATAGCCCAGAATATTACAGCCGCGCAAGGGACACTGGCTACCAGCATCACCACCAGGAGTTATATCCTCCGCGGGCAAGCTACCAGGATCGCCAATATAACTGTGCAAGCATCCCTGAACCTGACACGCCAAGGGTGCATGGACTACCCCATTCTGCGCACCTGCTTGCAGGGAAAGGGCAACCTGCATCATGTGAAACCCCACAGTTATCTATGTCCCCCGCCACCCCACCGGCTGCAACCTCCGCCTGCAACCAAGCTACCCCGGAGCATCCAAACAGCACTGCCTCCATGAAGCAGCCCGTGGTGTACCCATGGATGAAGAAGATTCACGTCAGCACTGGTAGGCAACGTGTATGTTTATGTTCTCTGCACTCCTGCTCTTCTTGCTCTTCTCTCCCTTTCCCTCCCTTTATCAGTCCCTCTGACTCCCATCTCGTTGCCAGCCCCTGCTCCGATAGCAGGGAAGCCTTTGAAATGGCACAATTGAGGCGGATTTACGACTCGGCATTGGTAATTACACCCACCATAAATTTTATAGCCGAGGTATACTCAGGGCAGCCGTATCGCCATGTGGCTTCTGCTGTTATGTATTGCGCGATAGAGAGGGGGGAGAGATGAATAATAAGAAAGAAAAAAAGATAGAGCTTTGTAATGTTGCATTAATAATTTAGCTCATAGTTGGATGTGAGGGTCCTTTCATTACGTTGAAAAGTTCTTAACTTCCCATTTAAATTTGTCCAACAGCTTAACATTCATTTATCCAATACATCTTTCTGTCATATCCCTGTTGAGGCAAGTCTTGTTTACACTTCCTTTCCTCCCTTTCTTTCTCCCTTTCTCTCCCTCTACTTTTCCCCTTTCCAGTGAACTCGGGTTACAATGGGACGGAACCCAAGCGGTCTAGGACAGCATACACTCGACAGCAGGTCTTAGAATTGGAGAAGGAATTCCACTATAACCGATATTTAACTCGGCGGAGGCGCATCGAGATTGCCCATACCCTGGTTCTCTCCGAGCGACAGATTAAAATCTGGTTTCAAAATCGCAGGATGAAATGGAAAAAAGACCACAGGCTTCCAAACACCAAAGTGAGATCTTCTTCTTCCTCCTCCGGGTCCAATACAAGCTCAGCAGCCGGCGCTGTTGCCGTCGCCACGGCCGCTAACGCCGGGGCCAGCCCTGATGAACTTACCGGAGCACAGCATGCCGAGGATATTACAAGGTTATAAACCCCCGTCAAGAATGGGGATAGAAAAAGAACTGGTTATTTATAGAAGTTATATATTTTGTTTTCGTAGCTATCTTGTGCGGTTTCCTTTAAGTCCAAAGTTATATAAATTGCATGTTATATAGCATGGATTAATGCGAATACCGATGAATTATTTTTACGTGATACAGGGTTTAATTTATTTAATGAAGAGTTGAGATGTTTTTTATTGAGAAAAAAAATGTTTTCAATTAAGGAGAGAAAATGCAGAAAAATGTACATTTTGTCAACATGTTATCGTGGGCTATTCTTTCGCCCTGCTGCCCAAGGTGAAATGCACAATCTATTTATTTCAAACAACACTGGAAGGACATCATTATTATAATAGTTATTTTTGGTAAAATAAAATGAATAGCTGGAACACTCCATTGATCTTGAACGTGTAGAAAATAATTTGTGAATTACATTGTGTATTTTCACAAATCAGTTTTTTGTTTACAATTTAGTTTCGTGTTGTTGATGTTGTGTTTTAGACCGTTAAAAGCAGATTATTGTTATATGCAATAAACGGAGTCTAGTGTACTTGTGATAATCATATTGGTCAATAAAACAGTGAGTGTTTTATCTTTGCTCGAACTTCCTTTAGATCCAGTTGCGGCTCACTCTTGTTTTGGTTTTAGAGCTATGCTTTTGATTTTATGAGGTTAACAAATTGCTCACCGTGTCTACAAGCTGTGATTGTGAAATATTTCGGCTCCTTGCGTTTTTTTATTTAATATTGTATATAACTAGTTTAACTGCTACATGTGTTCCTTGTGTGTCCTCAAATGCCACTTATAGAGGACATAAATAGTTACAAAAATTTCCCAACAGCAAATGGACTAGTTTGTTCTGTGCATAGGCCTACGTGCACTATAATTCATCTAAAGGGCATTCGATTAACCATAAAGGCGAGACATGGAAGCCCTTCACCAGACTGCACTGCCCCTGCCAGCTCTAAAAGATTAAGCTTGGCTTCCCACATACAACATGCAGAGAACAGCTGCATCTGGATCCTTTGGTATCCTTACACAAATGTTTTCTTATAAATGTAATTATAGAATTTAGAAACTTAGATTTTTGGTGTATCTCAATTCGGTAACTCGATACATGCAGGATAGACTGAATCCAAAGCGTCACGTTATCTTGGTTAGCCTCAGGCTTCTGATAGTGAACGTGGTATTGATATTCTGATTGATATTCTAGTCATCGTGCCCCAGTTTTAACTCAATGCCCTGCATATTACAAAAACTCGCGAGGTAGTTTTTCGTTTTTCTCTGAATTTCCAACGTGTGACAACGCTATTCCACAATGTGATGCTTCATTTCAAATCGATGCTTTGCTAGAAGGACTCTATAGTTTGTTGGTGTCGAATTTTACGGTTTCAAAACACGGTGCCTGTAACATCACAGTCACCCTTTCCAGTATGTGTTCCAACACATTGTTAAGAGAAGAGTGTTTACGACTGCTGCCTACCTTCTCCAGGCATGCTAATATTTACAGGAAATGTTGATTCAAAAACATGTCACCTTGTAATTTCTGAAGTAGTGAGCAGGCCCTTGCCTCTTCGTTTTATTTAAATTTTATTTATAGTTACAATGTTTTATTCTAGTTATTTTGCAGTTTTGTGAAAAAATACTTTAAAAATTAAAATGTGACTTTATCTTAAAGAGACACGAGGACTTGATGGATTATTGAAATTGTGACTTGAATATAATTTATAAAAAATACTTTCTTAGTGGGGGGCAGATGCGCACAAAGACACGCGGTATTCCTAAACATCCATCTTGAATTATCAGTGTTGTAGTATAGTAGTGTAGGGCCTATATCATTTAATGGAAATATGTGCCACATGTAATCTACCTGATCATAGCCATTGTTGTTCTTTTTTATTTAGACTAAAGATGTTATTTCCAACATATAAGCGGTTATAATTCTGTGTTTGGACGTGGCTTTGGAGGGGCACTATAGAATGGCGCTGAGACGGCGCTGAAAAATGAATTCAGGGGCCTTTATGTTGCTGGACAGATTAGAGAAATTAATGTGCACGCCAAAGCAGCAGCATCCCTCCAATTTCACAAGCCCTGTCGCCTCCACGTCGAGAGGTTGAAAAGGTACTTTATTGAAATTTAAGGCAAAGCACGAGAAGGCCGAGTTCACTTCGAGGACACATTTTCTGACCCATTAGGCTCACTTCGGTCTGGATGGCCGACCTCCCCAACCCTGGTGACCTGACAGGTTCGCTCTACGTGTTCCCTCATTGCGTGCCGTCGTTGGTCCCCCTTGGAATGGGCTTTCTTTGTGGTTTTTTAGTGCAATTTGCCTATAGAGAGGCCTGTGGAAGGGCACTTCTTAATGTGCTGCCCTTTGTTCCCCTCGCTAAAGTCACCCGAAAAAGTGTTGCACTGCTGGCCAGGAAAATATTTAGCCGCACTCTGTGGGCTACGTTGTAGAACGACCTATACATGTCCATGACCCTTCACACAACTAGTAACTACACACAAAATCATTCTGTTTTAAAAAATGAATTAATTAATGAATTAAAATAAATTAATACACCCACATCTACTTTTTTTTTCTATTGTTGATCAATCTGATGATCAATTGGATTAATGGGATTAATAAAGAAAACTATTAGTGTAAAACAGTATTTGTGCTGGGGTAAAATGACCTCTGGAGAGCACCAAGTCTCAGAGCACAGTGACACCTCCATGTTTAACCCTACAAGCTACAGTTCCACTGTGGTGTAGCATCATCTAATGGTTTGTCTCTAATGTCGTACAAATTCTCCTTAATGCAATTAGAAACCAGAAGGGAATAGACGGTTCAAGTGGGCTCTATATACAATGAATTTGAATGTAATAATAATAACATCACATCAGTATACCTCTCACTAAACATTTTATTTATGTGGCTCTCTTTCTGCAACAGTGGTGTTCTCCATCAGGAGGCATCCAGATGACTCTGCGCGTCTCCTCGTCCTCTTCATGAATGCTCCCAACGAGACTAATGACTGAATGTATTGGCTTGTTTCATTGTTATTGTGTGGCTCTCACACAAAGTCAGCAACCGTTACTTAACACATGGTTGTAGCACAATGCAAGATTAATCCAGCGAAATGTCCCTGAGTGATGATAAAAAGAGAGAAAGACACATTCTTGGAATTGAAAGGGAGACAAAAAAGACCCATCGAGGCTCTTCATTTTGTGTAACGATTGGAGCATTTTCACCATTATGTTGCCCTCGCACGCAGGCAGGCAGCCTAGGGTTCTGGTGCAATAGTGCTCCATGCAATATGGCAGAACGCCCTGCAACCTGGGGTGAGAATACCTATTGCCATACTGGAAGCATTATTTGTAAACTTTTATCGCCCTGCCTGGGATTTGACAACATCTAAATGAGCATTTGGTTTGGTTATTGGTGAAAATAAGAATGGAATTAAACCTATGTTGAATTAAAAGCTCTCAACCCTATTATGGGTACAAATCAGTGATGTAATCTTTATGCTGGGACTAGTAATGGAATCTTTTTTTGTGTCTTCATAGACCCATGGGGTTAGCCGAAAATGTACCAGATGTCCCACTTTACGTTTCTTTTATTAACACAATATTTTCAGCACATTTTTTGTCTGTACTAAAACACATTTGTTTGTTTTTGTGTGGACAAATTTACAAACAAAATAATTGTATTTTAAAAGTATCTGAGCATTAAACTGTAGGGACACCGAACAGACCACAACACAGGCATGATAGCAAAGCTAAGAGAAGGATTTTTGTGTCAGTGTTTATTTCGAATATTCATTCATTGTAATGTATTTTGGAAATCCAGTGTTGTAAATTTATAAAAATGTAATATTTGTGAATTTCACAAAGTTCTGAAATCAAACCTTGCTTCTTACTTGGATATATGCCAGATTACAAACGTCACACCATTGCAATGGCCAGCATAAGATGTGCATGTGGTAGTTGGAAGTGGTCCACAGTTTGTTTCCACAGTATACTTTACACTTGTCTCAGGTGAAAGTCTTCTTCAACCTCTTTGCTTTGCAATGAAAGGTCTCAGACAAGACTATTGTTAGGTGTGTAGTGTGTTTAAACGGCAGCCATGGCAGCTGCATAAAGACTCGGAGTTGAAACTGGGGTCACATTGCTATTTTCCAGGGACAGATTCTCTCTTGCATAGAACAGGGGTGGGTGTGTCATAAATCCGTAGAACTGCGTTCCTATCCTCTCAGCCAGATGCACCAGCTCTCTCTCTCTCTCTCTCTCTCTCTCTCTCTCTCTCTCTCTCTCACTCTCTCTCTGTATCTCTCTGTTTTTCTCCCTGCTTCTCTGTCTCCCTCTGTGGTTCCCTGTCTCAGACTCTATCATTGTTTCTCTATCTCACTGTGTCTCACACGCCCTGTCTCTCTCCTAGAGCGCATGTGTAAGACAGTTGGTTTGAGTGAGGGACTATGTCATTTCTACAACTCATCCCTGGAATAACCTAGTTCTTTACCCATTCTCAGATACTTTAAGGTTATTTCCTATTATGGTTTTGGAAAAACGTCAAAGACTCTAAGGATAATAACACAATACACGTTTTACTTTTAAATCAAAGGGAGGAAGAAATGGTGCTTTGGAGAAAACTTGGATGTCTAGGCCTACAGGATTTTTCATCTGTGGCAAATAAAGACATCATTGAAGTAATATAATCTATTCTATTCACTATTATATCCTATTCTCTACTTCTATTCACATTTTATAAGCAGTAAATATGAATAACCTTATTATATACAATTATAATTGTATATATACCTAACTTTATATTTACTGTATATGTATTTATATATATATATATATTTTTTTTATTAACATAATAATGACCAATTGATCAAATTATAGGGCTGCTAAGTATTGATGAGTATTGTACTACTACTAATAATACTACTACTAATAATAATGGCATTATTACTGAACAATTTCAACACATTTTCAACCGTTATTACGAAAACTATTAGGATTAATATGACTACATGAGGTGTCGTATGAGGCCTATTATTTCCTTTGCCTCAAATAATAAGTTAGTAATAATGCATCATTTTTATTTTAATATACAATCGGTAGTTGTCTATTTGTCTAGTACTATTATCTTGCATTATGTTTTGGAAATGCAATAGAAGGTTCATTTTGGTTTAACCACTTCCCAGAAATAACCTAGTCGCGGCCATTTCCATGAGGAGGGAATCAATAGGCCCATTCGGCAAATTGGGGGGAGGTGCAGGCCTAAAGGTAGGCCTATGGGCCGAACTAAAGGCGCACCACAGATTTACCCTGTCAATGTATAGGGACTTCAACCAAACTTTTATATGGGAGTTAATTAATTGGTTTAAACATGTTTTTCTTTCTTCTAACGTGCAATATTTACAGTAGATCCGCTATAAAAAGCTAAAATGAGTACGCCATCAACACGTAGGATATATAATGTTAATGTGCATGCTTATGCAGAAATAAGGATGTGTTTAGGAAACTGACAATGTGTCTTCCCTTACTTATGAAGTGCAGTCTGCAAACTCCAGTCCTTTCATTTCACCCTGCATTGTTTACAGCAATATAGGGCGCTGGGACCATAAATCTTCTCCCGGCTCTGCCAAGACAGGGCCATTTGTATGCATGCATCCTCTGCCCATTAAAGTCCTCTCCTCAGTCCTCCTCTCAGTCCTCCTCTCTCTTTCTCAGTCTGCTCTAATCTGCCCATTCTTGTCCCCTGCAAATGCATTAACCGATGCAAGCTTTCGTTTAGACCAAAATATAATGTAGGTGTTAAAAAAGGTTAAATAATTTCTGATTTGCTCTGGTCCAAAGAAAATCCTTTGTAAAGCATATCTCGTTAATTGCACACGTTGTGTTTCGAGTCTGGTGCATTTCTCAAATTCGATCCATTGTCCGTCTGTTATTGGGATGAAAAATTAAAAAATATCGACGATTTTCTAGGTTGTTTGCTTCAGCGAACGAGTGAGCGCAGAAGGTGAGGGAGGAATTGTAAAAGGGTTGACACCCAGAGCGACCGGCGTGCTTTTGTGTAAGAGAGAAAAATGATTTATTGCCAGCAAGGCGGTTCAAACAGAGTTCACGGAGAACTGTGGTGGAGGCGCGGAGGAGCTAAATCATGGTCTTACTGTGCTAGTATATCACAGATTCTATCTCCAATTCAGAGAGTATGTTCAAGGGTGCGAGGCAGGGAAAGCAAAACAAAATACCTTTTTCCATTTTCCATCTAACTTAACATTTGCTTATACTGACGCTATAGATTCCTCTAAAGGAAATAAGAAGAAAGGAAAAAAGAAATATAAGTAATTATTATGGTCTTATCCTGAAGGCACGTTCAGGACTTTGACTTTACTCATCATTTATTCACTCATTGGTTCTTGTGATTTCAGAAGAGAACATTTATTCACTTTGGTCCAATTACATTTGAATTTTAAATTTAAATAAGGCCTGATAACCAAATTGTTTATTCAAACTGGATTTTTAAATTATAGTGTGTGTGTGTGTGTGTGTGTGTGTGTGTGTGTGTGTGTGTGCGTGTGTGTGTGCTTGTGTGTGTATGTGAGTGTGCGTGTGTGGCTTTAGTGTACACAGACGCATCTGCTCGATAGGATATATAGAGAATAGAGGAATGCAACGCTTGATATATAATCCTTCACTGCGGAGATTTCTAAACAGGATCCTCTCAACAGCTTGGTTTAAGTGAGACATCAGAAGAAGACACATCTTAAGCCTCCTAAGATTGATAATCACCCATGATTTAACATTTGCCCATTGGCTTTATTATTTCGGGCAATGTTTTAGTCTTAAGAGACAAAGAGATTTGTTTGGTTTTAAGTGCGATTGTTAAATAATGTAATAACAACCACTAATTTAAGTGGTATTATTTGAAGGTGATGTTTTGAAAAGTGCACCGATCTTGACTATAGTAGTTTATAATCACATATTGTAAAAATATGTATTGTATTAACCTGATTCTTACTATGCCTAGGCTATATTGCCTAGTGGATTGCATTAATGATTTCGCTATATTGAACATTTAGCCAACTCATCACTAACATCACTGATTAATTCCTAGTCGCCCTTTAATCAATATTTATTTCGTTGAATCCTTGAACATTGTCAGATTATCAGAAAGAACGAACAGAAAAGGACATAGCCTATAGCGTATTAGACTAATTTATGCATTGTGTCCTATGCTCCCGTAGAAACATCTCTAATGAGTAGCCTATCCTTTGTCTTTGTGTGGCCGTGACTGTCAACTCTTTGTTTGACCACTCCCATATTAGGTCCGTGGTTATCCTATAGGCTATTTACAAGCTATTATTTAGTAGCTATTATTTGTCCCCTAAATAAAGTCCATCCTAAATCAAATGCATTCGAGGGAAGTGGAACCTAAGGTACTCCAAAACTGTTTTTAACAACAGTAACAGAGAAGCATATAGGCTACATATTTTAAACAGTTAATTAAAGCGCAATAAAAAGGGCTAATAACATGTATTATTGGCGTTTTAAATTTGATTTCCATTATACTCGAATTGAAAACAGGTTAGGCTGACGTTTTACATAGGCATATTGCGAGCCTAAAAAACGTTTGAATTAGGTTAGTTGTGTCATCCAATTTTAGTAGAACTAGCTATGCAATTTGAAGTTCATGGCCACAATGTAAACTCCGCTATTAACCTACCACAAAAGTTCAGGAGGTTGAGTTTCATGCGTCGATTCTTCTAATAAAAAGGGTCTTTCCAAAAGATTTTGCCTGCATTATTAAATAAAATAACAATTCAGTTTCTAGTAAGACCGTCGAAAATGTATCTTTGACTCTGTTTGTCTGTTATTCTGCTCTCCCTGTCCATCTAGCCTATTTCTCCAAATGCAGTCTCTTTAGCTCTCTCGCACCAACCTAAGTTACTAATTTACCGGGAAATTAATTAAAAAGACTACATTGTATTTTCTTAATCCCCAGGTAAAGAAAGGCAGGCTGCTATTAGAGAGGATGTCTGAAGAAGTAACGCACAGGCTTCTTCTCCAAGTTGCCAGAGGAATATTTTGCAACTCCGGAGGACGGCCATTGGAAGATGATGTCACGTGACCACGGCACCCTTCTGGTAAATATTTTTTAAATGTTCCACATGGCTCTTTTTAACACTCTACTTTCATAGCTATATGCTTCCTGGTTAATTAGAAAGGTTAAAAAAAATTAAAATCCTCAAATTGCTAATGTTTTAGTTCAAATAATAATATTGGAGTAGGCTATATTTGATTTGGAGCTAGTCGTATGGGTTCACGACAGTATTATTACAGTTGCAAGGTAACAGTTATGAGCTTTGGACAGATGCCAAAACGAAAAGAGGGATACAATAGAGGGGGAAGCCAAGTCACACAACCTAATCAGCAAAACATGACCTCTTGTGCTCACAGCAGCTGTAGGAACAACCAAGCTCAACAGTTGAGATGCCCGTTGGACACCGTGGTCCAACGTCATGGCATGGGCAAGCTCGGATTCAAGGGCAGGAGTCTGAGTCCATTTGCCATCTGCTGCTCAAAATTAATGTTTCCCTGGATGAATCCGAGGACAACGGACACAAAGGAGTCAGGTAAAAAGATCCAAATATATTTTTTTGTCCTCTTGTCACATTTGTTCTCAGATATATTGTTTTAAGAAAAGCTAATTTACCTAACTGTTGTATGATCTTATAAAACTACTTTTATATCCTTTTATAATGCATTTTTCACATCCTATTCATTATTTTCTTTTTCATAGTTGTCAAGAGTAGCCAAGAACCCAGAATAGTAAAAATTTGGACATTTTTAAAGGATCAATTATGCATCCCTATATGTAAAATACATGAATGAACAGCAGCATACCAAATACCCTATTATTTTCATTGCTCTCAGCCTTTTTATCTGTTTGACAATGTAATAATCTGCAAAAAGTTTGTAACATAATAATAGACGTTTACACTTTTTAAATGTTCAGTCTATAGATACAACTGTATTTCAAAGCAAACATTGTGTATACCACTGTGTCGTTCATATAACCTTTATTAATAAATATATATTTTTTAATACATATGCCACCTGTCCTTCAAAAACCATTGATTTCACCTTAGCAGAGTTTAATGGATGAAGGCAAATGTGTTTTCAGGAAATGTTAATGTTAATGATAAATAACTATTTACATGTAATACTTAGCACATGAATGGATGACTTGATATGAAAGGACTGTATTCAGAGGAAAAAATGTATCAGATTATTTTAAAGTGCCTACATTCTTTACCTATACAATTAGCAAAGGTGGTATTGCCCAATTCAGCACAGGACACTAATTCAGAGCATTCTTTGTAAGTGTGAAGATCAGCTGTGTTTATTTACTATCCCTTTTATAAGGTTCCTATTCACTTAATATTCATTAACCCCTGTAGTGTAAGCTGTGTTGTTATCAACACAAGTCTATAATCACTCACATACACATCAAATGGAATTTGTAATAGTGGTTATTTTCAGTGTTGGTCCCAAGGTACCTTTTAAGTGACTGAGATGGGGCTTTGACAGGTCCGCTTCCGTGTGTAGCTGTGATTAATGTGGGCTGTCAGACAGCGGTAGAGGTGTCAGATGTTTCCCCCAGACTGTTTCTTTAGGAGGTAACTTTCCCTGAATAGTTGACACGATAGACAGCCTGCTCTTGTACCACCATCTCAGACATAACTGTATACACATGGGCTTAGGGGCCTACTTTATCTTGCACTTATTGGTTGACGACTATAGCAGCCGTCTCGGGGTATACGTGGTGTAAATCCTTCTTCAGCCTCAACCCTTTACGATAGACTTAATGTGTTGTTTCCTCTTGTGTGTTTTTGTGTGTATGCGCTACCAGTAGGGCCGGTCTTCGGCCGTGTGTCCGCCGGTTTACCGAGCGAGGCTGGAGGCCACCTGAGAAGGGAGAGGACGGCCTTCAGCAGCAGTCAGCTGCTGGAGCTGGAGAAGGAGTTCCACTTCAGCCCCTACCTCTCTCGGACACGAAGGCTGGACATGGCTACGGGTTTGCGGCTAACCGACCGGCAGATCAAGATCTGGTTCCAGAACCGCAGGATGAGGTACAAGAAGGAGCACAAGGACCTAGGGGCCACGCGCACAGGCACTTCCCTCAGCATGGCCTCCTCTGGTTCAGCTCACCTTGCCTTTTCAGAAGCACAAGTTATCAGGACATCGTCCTCCTCTTCCCCGCTTCCTCAATATCTGGATTATGATCACGGTGCTCCAACGCTGCTTGATGCGCACAGTGACGCCATCAACAGCTATTATCTTCACGTTAACCCTGCAGACTTGCCGCCTCTAGACGGCCTACCGCCATCTGTTGCAGATGGTTCACAGTCATACCCTGTAGGTAGCAGTCATCCTGGGAACCAAAGACGGGGCCCCGGGCCAAATCATTTACCAGCCTCCATTTACTCACATCCAATTCTTCTTGATCCCTCTTCCCTTACCTACGTGTGACATACCGGTAGATATTTACTTTGTTACATCCAATTCCATCCCATAACATTTACAGTATGAAACAAATCATTAGGTCATACTATGATCACATGTAAGCATTAGTAGATGTGTTTTTAATTTGTAATGAATGACGGTGTAAGCTCACTATTTAGCTGTACTTTGCTGCCTTTATTTCACACATTGAGCTTGTTTTCACATTGAGCAATACAACCATCCCAAATTGTCCCATTTACTACTTTTGTGTAAAAGGAAATTTATTTGTGTAGTAGTGCATGGTTGCATGGTGCATGTTTACTCTGAGTCTGCTTTAAGGGTGTAATGTGTGCCGTTGTCTAGTGTTGTGTCTTTAGCTGTTCACAAGATCACAGTTAAAGCTACAATTAATTTCGGTATTCACCTTCTCTGAAAAATATTACATCATAATACCTATATGACAGGTCATGAATGTGTTTATGATAAAATGTATTTATCGTTTTACTTACATTTGGGAGATTTAAGATTGAGAATCTAGAAATAGAAAAGTAGATACATAGTCATAGATCTAGATACAAACAAATACATATGGATGGTCCGGGCGTTTGCATGATAACTATGGTGTTGTTTAACCTTTACTTTTTCGAATGTTTATGTCATCAGTCGATAGTCGACTCGGCCGTGTCCACCCTATGAATGTTTACATTTTGAAAACGTATAGCCACACTGAAATGGTGAAAAACACATAAATTCTGTCATGCACATGCACAGATCACCGACATCTGAATCCCTTTACAATCATATATCATCCTATTCAGAAATATACCTTTTGCGTGTCCAGACAGCAGCATGAGTGGCATTCATATACATCAGAGACTATTTTCAATATTCGGTGGACGAATGTCAGCTTAGTTTGTACAGATTATATGCGTTTACATGACCTTGGAACAAGGGTCTGATTGTGAGAGGGGCCTAAACCTTCTAATAAACTGTTCTAAACAAGTCTACTGGTGTCGTTCATCAAACACGGGAGAACAAAAAGGTTGGAGATGAACCTGTTATGATCGCAACAACAGTCAGGCCTCAAACGCAGAACTGTGGATCCCTGGGAAATCGACCCAGGCAATCTTCTCTGTATAAAAGGGACTTAGAAATGATCCTAGACACAAGAATGATCCTTTAACAATAAAGTCACCATCTAAATCTTGGACATTTCCCTTTAGTACTCACTTGTACGTAAATATGTAAGATATGTTTGCACTAAACATCCCTATCTTTGTAAGGATAACTCATTTACTTGGGCATTATGGAAAAATAATAATGGCTAATTTGTGTAAGAATTTTAAACATAAAATAAGCATATTTGTAGTGAATCATATAATATATTAGTTGCATTCATTAAATATTCAGTGCTGGATTGTGCTCTGGATAGATTGAGATGCGTACGCTTAATAAATGGGTTTGGAGAAAACGAAAGCTCTTGTGTACTATTTTCTTTCCATTTTTAATTGCAGTTCAATTTTTTCTCCAGCATGTAGATTATGATTAAACAGTTCTGGATTGTATCCCAATGGGGCGTCGACACTCAATTCAAATTAGGGATTCTTTAGATTCAATGAAACTCTGTGATATTGTGAATTCATGTTGCACACTCTCAGCGCACAAGCCTCTCCCTGGCTCCTGCTCCAACTTCCCAGCCATTAATCATTCCGACAAGGCAGTCTTTCCAGAAGTCCAACCACAAGCTCAAAACCCACTGGGCAGCATGACAAGATCTCGTTCCTCCTCTTTCCCAATGCTTGCTTTTTCAAGAGCCAAATTGTAATGCTGCAAGTTGGGGCTTGCCTCTCTCTCTCTCTCTCTCTCTGTCTCTCTCTCTCTCTGTCTCTCTCTCTCTGTCTCTCGCTCACTCTCTCTCTCTCGCTCCCTCTCTCTATCTCTCTCTCTGTCTCTCACTCACTCTCTCTCTCTCGCTCCCTTTATTTCTCTCTCTGTCTCTCGCTCACTCTTTCTCTCTCACTCCCTCTCTCTATCTCTCTCTCGGTCTCTGTGTCTCTCTGTCTCAGGGGGAATGTTAGCAGTATGGATTAAGAGAACTTGCACATGAGCCAACAGCGGTTGTATCACTAATGACTCATATGTTTCTTATAGGATCATGGAGAATGCTATTTTACCACTGTATAACAGAATCCATTGTGCTCCTCTCCAACATTTTATTCAAATGGTACCCAACATGGTCATTCTAGTTTTCCCCTCATTATTTTTAATTTGAGGGTATTGTCATCTTAATTGCAGACATGATACATAATGCACGTGTTTGACAGAAGTGGGTCACGGTTTCTCTAGGGTCTCAACAACT
>JAOPJO010000001.1:4873295-4894684 GCA_027123675.1 Molva macrophthalma
GTGTGTGTGTGTGTGTGTGTGTGTGTGTGTGTGTGTGTGTGTGTGTGTGTGTGTGTGTGTGTGTGTGTGTGAACTGTACATAAATTGTGTATTGTTTTCATCCCCTGGGGGAAAAAAAACTCTTTCCATGCTTTCTCCGATTTTTTTTTTCTCTGTCGTATAAAATTGGATACAGTGGTGAAGTCTGTAATTTTAGGAGGTGCCCTTGGCTTTTACATTAAAACAGAAGAACAACCAACCAGTGTGGTTCTCCTTCTTGTAAGCTTAAAGGGGCGTGTGTGTGCATGCGTGTGTGTGTTATATGTTTGTTCCTGTTTGTCACCAGCTATCTCAGTGAACAGGTGGTTCCCTTTCAGAAACCATGAAAGCAACCTGGCCTGATTTAGCGGTTGGGTGTGTGTGTGAAGTACATCGACACAAGCTCGAGATTGTATTACATTAGAAAAATGGTCTACTAATACTAGCATCGTAGTCGCTTGAAGTAGGGAATCCAAGGATACAAATACACACTTGAAACGACACTTTCTTTATCATTGAACAACATTGTGTGTGGGTGCAGTATAGCGATGCCACAACAGACTTCTCTAATAAAACAAACGTGGGCCAATGGGACATTTCTGCCAACTCATGATAAGGTATTCACGTGTTTCCTTATGATATGTCTTGCATACGTGGGCAGCAACACACACATATTGCACCTGCCTGTAGAAAAGCAAAATTTCTCCGGACTCTGGACTTCTGAACTCAGCTTATTTCTCCAGCTACCACTCACAGCCCAGGGGCAAGGACCAGCATGGCTCTGTCTGCACCTGGACCATGTCCTTCTTCTTGTCCAAGCTCTCTCTCCTCTTATCAATGTAATCGTGATTATCATAAATCAACCGTAACCTGAATAATATAATATCAAAAATAAATATAGATTTAAAGAAGGAAGAAAATTGAAATCAGAAAAGTTCTGGGTTATCTTAAGGACGGTTATCTTTTAATTTGTGTATTGATGTATAAAATGTATCCATTTAATACAAAGGCTGAATAAATGTGTTCAGTTCATTTATAACTTCAAACATCACTATCCTACAGACGATACACCAAGAAACGCAACCGTTCTATTCATGTTTGTTTTATGTCTTTTCAGATGGCAGCCATCAGGAAGAAGTTGGTGATAGTAGGGGATGGAGCATGCGGGAAGACCTGTCTGCTCATCGTCTTCAGTAAGGACCAGTTCCCAGAGGTCTACGTCCCCACGGTGTTTGAGAACTACATCGCAGACATTGAGGTTGACTGCAAACAGGTAATTCCATGCCTGGTTCTGTTTATTCCTGGGTTGGGCCTCTGACTTTTTTTTAGAGCAAATGGTACTTGTTTACTTTTCCCTTACAATTGAGTGTAATGGCTGCTTCTCCTAACAATGGGCAATATACAATAATAATGTTGTTCGATGTGTTCTATGTCAATCTTCAACCACGGCAGTGGCTACATTCAAGGAAGAAATTACATAGGAGGAGAGACTAGTTTGGCTATAACAAAAGACTACAATAGCGAACAGGAACTTTTTTACCTTTTTCCTATCCCCCTGTCTTTGTCAAAACACCCACGGACAAAATATATATCGGAGAATCCCCAGACCTTAAACACATGCAGAAAGTCGGGTTGAAAAAAAAACAGGAAGCATTTCAAGCATGAAGGACAGATGGAAGAAGTGGATGGATGGAGAAAGAGAGGAAATTGAGTGGTCAATATTGTGTTTTACTAGAGCCAAATTTTGCTTGTAAGGAACCACAGGTCCCAAGCCAACAACAGGAAATGGCATGTCACTAGTTTCCTGCACAAGGATAGACTCTACCCCACGCTCCCTCCCAACCCCTTCATCATGAGCAGTACCTCACATCCTGTTCCTGTTTTCTGTACTATGCTGCAGAAAGTCAGGTCACCTCACTTCACCACAGAAGCTTTCGCCATTTGTGCAGGTCATCTCTGGGACTTCATTATGAGAAGTTGATTTGAGAACTGTGTAGTTAATCTGTTCAGAGAATTAAACCATAGTTTGTTTTCTGAAAGCACCCAGGATATTGGTATTTAAGTAACCAGTGGTTGTATGGTTGGCTGCATGGTGAACATTTTGTCCTTTTTCTCGAATCACATCCTCTCTGCACATTATTCTTCTGATTCTAGATGCGCTCTGAGGGTTTCTCACGGTCCTCCTGCATGTTGGCAGTTATAGTGAGGCCAACTAGCACAATTAGGCAGATTGTTTTGTGTGCTATTTTGATAGTGGCACATTACAATGTACAAAAAGCAATTGCAGAGACACTGCCACCGAGTGTCTCTGTGAGTCAAGCTTCAGACACACTCGGTGGTAATACAGTGCCAGCACCACTAACAAGATCTACAGTAGGTTAGCTTAGCTCCATCCTGCTGTGCCACGGTCTGGGTTTTGATCTGCTCAGACTTTAGACCCACAACCGGGTCTAACCTAAACAATCGACTTGTTGGCTTGTCCGGTAATGTTGAAGCTGACTGCACTCAATGATAAAATGGGGTGTGTTGCTCAGAATGCTATCGAGTCCCCATAAGGGTAGTCTACACACACCCACAGGCTCTTGTGGTTTAGGCCAACAGGTTAAATGCAAGCCACACAATACAGAGTTGTACAGAACCAGCGTCTAGGGAGTCTAGGGTTGTAAATGAATGCTAGTAGTGGTAACAGGAGTGATGGGGATGCTAACTGGAGGAGAGCTGGATTATTCCAAATCCAGCGTCGCCATATATCTTCACGAAGCAGTTTGTTATTCTCCCCTCGTTCTATCTCCCTCCCTATTTTTCATCATGAATTGAAAATGTATTTTCTTCCCATGTATTCATTAGGTGGAGCTTGCGTTGTGGGATACAGCAGGTCAAGAGGACTATGACCGGCTGAGGCCTCTCTCCTACCCTGACACTGATGTTATCCTAATGTGCTTCTCCATCGATAGTCCCGACAGTTTAGGTAAGACTTTGTTGAAGGACTTTTTCATTTTTTATGTTTCTGTGTAACCGCACATTTGGCCACTGGCAAATATTGTCTATTTTAATGGAAGGACAACATTTTAATGACATAGAGCAGAAAATACACTTTTATTAGCCTTTGTCACCTGATAGCACCACCCAGGGTTTAAAACCTTGTTTAACGTTGTGCAGTTTTCATTCAGGGAAACTTAAAAACTTTGTCAAACTGACAAGTTTTATTACACCAAAGAGATCATCACGATGATTTGAAGATCGTAAAGGGGGAAAAAAACATAATAATTAACTAACTACATTTCCTGGAGTTATGTCTTTGGGCACAGAGGTTTTCATGTCAGATCCACTGAAAGATCTTTCCCTCTGGGGAACACTGTGCCCCGGGCACTTTCCCACAGCCTTCTGATGAGGCCACGCAAGAAGTAGAACTCCAACCCCATCTCTACATGTCATCTTCTTACGGCTAGTTTGCCAGACCAGACCAAAGTCATCAATCCTTCAATAGCCTTCTCTGATGGAGAAGGGAAGGCGATCGTAACTCTCCTTCTAGGACAGAACTGTATATCTCTGCCACGGCTGTGAGTGGATCGCCATGAGAACTCTGTGTTCCTTATTTGCTTGCAGAAAACATACCAGAAAAATGGACGCCTGAAGTGAAGCATTTCTGCCCCAATGTCCCGATCATCCTGGTTGGCAACAAGAAAGACTTGAGGAACGACGACCACACACGCAGAGAGCTGGCCAAGATGAAGCAGGTGTGTGTCTTTGTTGTAGAAGCTGTTCAGAAACAATCAGCATTGGCATACGGTGGGTCCACACCACAACTTTAAATGAATGAATACCTTTAAATGAAGCAGATGGATGCTTGAACCACACTGCCCCACTCCTGGAAATGAGGCTTGTAAAGATAAACCTATGCCGAGTCCGAGTTACGGCTGAATCGGCTCAAAACCAGAGATCGAAACCAATGACTGTGAGATATTCTTAAAAAATCCACATGGCTGCCAAAAAAACTAAAATGTCTAAATATAGCCTACACAAATTTGGAGAATTTTTCCTGTGCCGCTACAGCGTGTGAATGTGACCCACCCCTCTCATGCCAATGTTCCTGTCACCTGAGTCATTCAAGCTGTTTCATGCACAAACAAAATGTTTACAATGCACAAACCGAGAACATTGGATTTCGCAAACGCAGCGATGGAAATGTGAACAAAACGAGTGCAGTGTCGTGCAAAACTTGCAATGTTACAATTAAATATACCGGTGGTACCACTACTGTTCATCTTCAAGGCAGCATGGTATTGAAGGGTCAAAAAGGCTACTAATGGAAGAACAAGTTCCACACAACACAAAGGAAGTAATGTTGACAATATAAGCAGCTAGGTGTACTCACCTCAACCCTTCACGGTGGACAGCAATGACTCAAGCATTAGCTATTTAATATATTATTTTAAATGAATCAAATCATAGTGAACTGTGCTGGACTGAAATAGAATCTGACTTGAACTGAATTTGTATATCAAGTCAGCTCGTAAACACGGTGTATTGGATTGTTACAAATATATTGTGTATTGTTTTTGTATCTTGGACCATGTATCAGATCTGTGTCAGATGAGCCCGAGAGGGATACAGAACACTGAACCTTCATCACGTATAATGTGGCCGTCATTTAGGTTCAAGCTTTAGATCCACTGGAATGGCTTCCTCTTGGCTATACTGGTGGGAGTATGTCTTGCTTGGTCACAGTGGTGTGTCGGGAATGAAAAGTAAACGATTATTTAATCCATTATCTATTTGATCAATGCTGAATTTGTTCAAACAAAATGATCAAACCAACAACATGGCTATAGATCTCAAAATGCTAAGCAAGCCAACGTGAACCATTGAAGCTAGGGAAGGCAAATTATTTCAGAAGTATTTCCTTTGTTGAAATTCTCTTTACATCCGACAGCATCAAATCAAATGCTCTGACAAAAAAAAGAAAACAAATTGGGTCTATGGCTGTCAAAGGCCTGTTGTAAGCCCTGACTTGCATGTTCACCCACCCACCTACTTACCCACCCACCTGCGTGCACTCTGCTCATGACCGGGGTCTTCCACAAGGCTAGGCAGACATGTTTCTAAAGCGAGCTAGTCATGTGTTTTGGCAGAGTGGCTTCAGAGGGAGGGCTGAAGGGAGGGGCACTTTAAAAATCAACCTTACTCTGGCAGACTTTTCCAAATTGCCTGCCCTAGCTTAAAATCTAAACCTGTTTATTTATCTCCACGAATCTCCCAGGAGCCGGTGAGGCCGGAGGAGGGCAGGGACATGGCAAACCGCATCAGTGCCTTCGGCTACCTGGAGTGCTCGGCCAAGACCAAGGACGGCGTGCGCGAGGTGTTTGAGATGGCCACTCGGGCGGCACTGCAGGTTCGCAAGCGCAAGAAGAGGGGCGGCTGCCTGCTACTGTGAGGCGGGGAGGAGCGACCTCCCGCCCCCTGCCCGCAAAGTGGAGGGGGTACAAGTGCAACCCTTTTGGAAAGATGAAACCTTTATACCAATGGTTTTGGTGGACTGTATTTACATAAGGATACACCAATAACATGCCACGGCAAATTGAAAGACTGACACACTTGTTGAAAACCTTAACAGATCAGCCTTTTACGGTCTCCATTTCCCTCTGCTCTCACATTTTCTTCTCTTGTTTACTGTCTGTTTTTTCCTTCACAAACACACCAGCCTGTGTACGCGAGGGGCCAGCCCCCTCCTCCTGTATGTATGAGTGTATGTTTTCTATTTATATGTGTATAATCTTGACATATATTTTCAACTGGCCAACCGCTTCTGTGTTGATTGTTTACAGATAGGGGCTAAGGGCTTGCATTTTCCAAAGGGCAAACTACTAGTGGAAGCACGTTCACATACAACACTACTTTAGATTCAACGGAAATGGGAAGCATCCTGTTAAAAGCACATGCTTCACGCAACGCTGGTCTGCCATCTCGTGTCCGTGTCTCGCCTGCTTCGGTTTCCATCTATTTGCCATACAACACCACTTATAATATGAAATTACATTTTTAACTAACAATACTTCATAGGGGTTAGTTGCATTTTATTAGTCTATATATAAAATAACTGCAGCATTTCTGTGTCGATGGGCCTCAGAAGGCAGGTTGACTTGGTTCGTACCAAATAGTTAGACACATAGGTCTTAATGTCCAAAAACAATACTCTACAAAAAGCAATACTGGCCGATGCTCAGTGGGCACTACATGTCTGACCTCTATTTCATAGATGCCTTATGCAGTCCTAATGAGCGAAATTAGGATCTATTCTGTTTTCCATAGTCACAGACAGATGGATTTCTAGGTTTTCGGCAACATTACAAATGCTATGTTGCAATTAAATACTTTAGGTTTTTGTTGATCAGAGCTTAAGCTGAATTTGGTTATTTAATATGTGCCATTTTTTAACTGTAATGACAGATGAACATGTAGACATTCCTTAAGACCAAGCCAGTGTCCCTACAGTTATTTTTACAATTCAACATGATTCTACATTCAAAACTTTGCATTTTTTTGTTCGCTTTTCAGATCAGCCATGTAATGAATCATGACATTATGGTCTTCATATGCTTAATATGCATCAAAGCGTAAAATAATTTGTCATCAATCCATCAATGTGATGTGTCCAAGAACAACCTCCAATACGTGTACACTTAATGGCCTAACATGGTGAGAGTGGATCTATGCTGCCATTAACCGTTAAAACAACTTTTTCCATATGTCGCCAGTGCTTAAGCTGTCTCTAAGATCTAGTCAGAAAGTTTGGGCATAGGTCAATGGACCTCCTATCTGTAATGTCCCAGAGTATTAGCCACAAAAACTCAAAACAAGACGCTGACTTAATGATGGTTTTACAAACCGGACTGGGGCCCACGTTCAGTGTCTAAATGAGGAAAGTATGTTAATAAAGTATTTTTGAAATGCAAAATAACTGAGTTATGCACTTTTCACTTTCACATCCCCATAAAGAATCGATATGTCGAGCTCCATGGTAGAAAATTCAAGGTGTTGATGCATTTAACAAACTGAAACGGTGACCATCAAGAAAATGCTCTCTTTATAACAATACTTTGTAATTAAATATAATAGTATGC
Organism: Molva macrophthalma; assembly: GCA_027123675.1. Taxonomy (NCBI): domain Eukaryota; kingdom Metazoa; phylum Chordata; class Actinopteri; order Gadiformes; family Lotidae; genus Molva; species Molva macrophthalma. Next base: position 4,880,435 of record JAOPJO010000001.1, read on the forward strand.
ACAGCATTAAGGCACATTTTTCCCTGAGTACTCATATTTTATGTGAGTACTGTCCAAAAAGAGCTAGAAAACATTCCAAGATCACAGATTAAACGTTCTTTGACAAAATAATGACAAACAAGCAATCGAAGGCCACAACATGTCCAGTAAAAATCAGATTACCATTCCAAAGCAATACACCCATAACATTTTTCATCTTGTAGTTGAACCAAAATTGATTTGGTTCAACCAAATGATTAATGATTAATTGAGGAGCCGTCACAGTGAACATAAACATCCAGCAATAGTCAGCAATAGAAATGATCCAGAAAACAATGAATTGATTTCCCTCCAAACCGAATGGAAGTATCGTCCCAGGCTTTTCATCACAGCTCGTTCCTCCACGCCGGGTCCAGCTGCCGCTGAAGGAGGCTCTCTTCAGTCTCTTCTGTCTCCCCTTGGGGGGGCGTTAAGATGACACAATGGAGGAGGTGAGTGTGGGCAGGAGGAGTGTAGTGTTAATTTGTGTGTGTGTTTTGGGGAGAAGGTTATCTGCAGACTGGGGCGGGGCATGGCTGGATAACAGGAGGCATCAGGCCCATACAAGGCCGTAGTCAGGCTATTACAGATGGTGGTTGTTTGATGCTAGCTTGCCAAAATAGCAGTCCCTGCAAACCGTTAATACCCACTAGAACTACGTCAAACTGATGGCATTAATGTTTCTAACCAAATATTGAAATATATTCTGATATCTAAACATATTCACTTCTAAAGATGAACATAAAATCAATCCTAAATGATCTTACATAAAAACTTTATACCCAAGTTTAACCATAACACAATTCCATAAACCTTTATAAATGTACTCCATCTCTGTTGTAGTACTTACATATAACCCTTTTTACCTCTCAAACACATCTAACATAATTATTTTGTGATGCATGGTAATAACTGTCATTGTATATGTTTATTCTGACAATATAAAAAAGAGTAAAAGCCACCTGGTGTAAGGAAGAAGTCAGGATTTCTGACCGGTGGGGCTTAACTATCCTGCTGATACGATTGGCCCGTGTAGCCATTAGCCACCGCCCACCTGATGTCCCATCCTATTACTATTTAGTTATTTTAATTCAATATCCTTATTCAAACAGCTTACAGTGAATACAGATACATATCATTGAGGAGGAGACCTTGCTCAAGGATGCCTACAGGTAGGCTGCGGACACTGGGGATCGAACCCAGTACCTTCACACTGGGAGTCGAACACCCTGTCTATCTGCCCCAGCTACCGAATGCAACGTGGGGGTACTGATGTTTGTGTGCATAATACCTTGGGGTTTGATGCTTGGCCATAGGGAGACGAGTCTGGCCACCACATCCTCCTCTTCCTCTGTGTACGACAAACCAGTGTAGCCATCGTTGTCTTTACAGTACTCGATAAAGCTAGAGATGGAGGAGGAGAAACAGACGGGGGAATAAGTACTAACAACTACTAGCTTTGTACAGCTGAACCCAGCCACCCGAAGAAATGTCAGCAGACAACCATTCCCTTTTCATTGTTCCATTCATAAATTATCTAGGGTTAGTTTGTTTCTGCAGCTCATATACTCTCTCCTTTTTAGGTCCAAACAGTCATTCATAACAAGACACCCACCTGTTCCAAACCGGGTCTGCACTGAGCACTCTGGGGTTTCCCACCATGATCAGCAGGGCTTTGGCACGAGTCACTGCAACATTAAATCTCTGTCCAAAGCAACAAACAAAAGTATCCATACATGACCTTGATGTGTGTGTGCTTATTTGCGGCATGGTTCTCTATCCGTGTATAACATACATTTATGAGTTTGTTTTTGTGCTTTGTATTAAACTTTTACATTTTGCCCAAAAATGTATTTTTAGTGGTGAGTTTACCGGCCAAGTCATTGTTTTTAATAAATATACATTTATACAGTTGTTTGGCGAATGGTCAAAATCTATCTGCCATTGGCTGATGGCAGGTGTTCATTTTGGACCGTTTGTATCAGTGTGTTTGTAGGGCTGCACACCTTCTCGTTCTTGACGAAGCCCAGGGTGAATTGCTGGTCGAGGTCTGTGTACTTGGGGCTGCTGCGCACCGTAGACACCAGTATCACCATCCTCTCCTGTCCTTGGAACTCCTCCACGGATCCCACCTGGCACGAGACACAACACACGTTAATCAGCCGCTTGTGAAAACACACAATCATAGTTTTATTATCTGGAAATAATTCTGCCTCCCACCTTCAAGCATTTTGTGAGCTGTAAGTTCGGCAGGTCTTTCTCCAATATCTTAAGGCCCTTACGGATCTTCAGCACCTGTTGTTCAGGGGGAAAAGGTTGTTTTTTATTTGTAGTATGCCTTTCATGACATGAACAAATCAAGTAAAAGGTGGTGTACTTTTTACCAAAGTGGGTGCATGCCATCGCTACCTGTTTCCTGTAGGGGGCGATGATGCCAATGTCTTTGGGTAAGATTTTGTAATGGCCCTTCCTCCCGTTTCTCTCAAGCAGTTTCTTCACGTAGTCCATCAGCTTCTCCACCTCAGCTATGTTGAAGAACGACGGGCTGCTGGCCTCCCGCTCATCCATACCAGCCACCCCATGGAAGATCACCGGGAAGTCCTGTGATGACCCAGTACACGGATGAATGTTTAGGTGTGTGTGTTGATGTGTGTGTGTGTGTGTGTGTGTGTGTGTGTGTGTGTGTGTGTGTGTGTGTGTGTGTGTCTGTCTGTCTGTCTGTCTGTCTTCACTTTAGCCCAACCTTAATACGCTCATACACATTTAGTTGTTTTTTTGTTGCAATTGTTTAAAGTTTGAGTCCTAACATGTTCATGTGTTCTTAGACAGACAGACATTGTGGTGGGAATTACAATCAAAATTACTCATTCGTTAGGTAGGTATTCAAAACCTTCATTCAGTATTTCAATGCTTCAGGTTTTTTCTTTTATGAAAATACATATACTTTTAATATCTATGCATATTTGCGAACCGCAGGTAGAAGGTTAGGTTACATTTCGTCCAAATATACCAGTGATATCCCAGGGATTAAATAAAAATATATTTGTAAGGGCGTGAGACATCAGAACACGTCAGCGCTTCATTGAGATAAAGGTAGCCATCACGAGAATGTCCTGGACAGACACGGGATGACCGATTTACCCTTCATTCATTTTGTATTTGGATATAAGAACATTATTGGATTATTCTATATTATACCCATTATACTTCGGTAGCACTTTAACACCTGCCATCCAGCGTGAGAATCAGCAAGACCGACAGAGACAGATGTTTAACTAACTGCTTGTAATAATAATAATATTTATTGAATTCCACGGTGGTGATCTCACTGGTCAGTTGCGGCCATTGAAATAAGAGGCAAGTATGGTTTTAGAAGGGTTAATGATGAACGTATTCAGCAGCTCTTCCATGTTTAAACGAGGCCAAAAGATACCAAAAAGCCCTACCTACCAAGAATAACGGGTCGGTAATTTTATCAACATGAACAGGTTGCAATGTTTTTGACAAATTTTCAAAAAAAAACATTTGCTTTGTGATGATTGGAAATAGGCCTAATCTCAGAGTATAGAAGTCGTGTGTCTTTAGAAACTGGGTCCGAACCGGGTCCGACTCAGACCTATGAGTGGATCCAAAAGCCACTGGTGTCCACCCAGCAAACTTATGTGAAATTGTAGTTCTGCTTTGTGCGTTATTAAAAAAGCACTGTAGAAATGAAAAGGGAAAACGATCAGTTGATAAAAACATGATGCCACAGCAGTGGTCTCTGTCGGCTCCCGTTCAGGCAGGAAAGTTATTTGGATATTTGTTCTTAAAACCAAACGAATACTCGTAGCTTGAAATTATGTATTGGGGCCAGCCCAAGTGTGTGTGTATGTGTGTTCATTACCATCTTAGGAAGATACTCCCATCTACAGAAGGAGTTGCGGAGGGCTTCGTCAGCACACACCTTGAGCTCCCCAGCATAGAAGAGGTCATTGGGGATCTTCAGGATGGCAGGATGAGACCTTAGAAGGAAGGCAAAAGTAGATAAAAGGAATAGCCAGGATATATCAAACGCTCAGATAACCTGTGAATAACGGTAATTATAGAAGCTAATGAATAAGACAAACCTGTAGTTGCACAACAACTTTGTAACAAAACGGGGGTCGAAAGCCTCCTGCTCTGAGTCTTCACTGCTGAATTCATCTTCCTCATCGCCATCGTCAACAACTAACTTCTGGTACACAGGCATGGTATCCATGAGACGTTCCAACAGAGACTCACCTGTCGACAGGAGAATCCAGATTCAAAACAGCTACACAATAACACACACACACATACTGTGGCCTATAGTTTGTATTTGTGAACGAAAAAAAAAGGGGCAGGAGAGTCAAATGGAAGGGGGCTTTAGGGGGTTTGACTCCCAGCCAAAAGTTTCTGGGTTCAAACCCCAATGTCAGCAGTCTCTATATAGGTATCCTTGAACAAAATGCCTAATCCCTACGTGGCACTTTAATCATCTATATGCAGCTATAATTATTATTTTTAGCTATAAAATATTTGTATAGATTGCAATCGTCACAGCAGGATGGTTATGCTGACTCCATGTGGTGGAAATATTAATCGTAATGTTTATATAAAATTCTACACAAATTATACAAACCTTGTTTATATAATTTGATATAATTAATATCAACTGAAAATGCATTTGTATACATTCTCCTTGTACCTAGATATATCCCACTTCCTCTCTCTAATTGAAAGATGTTAAGGTAGTTTGCATTTGCATTGCCACTGTAGCCACGAAGACTGATACTAAGGCTGTGCCAATCCACTGACTTCTTTGATGTGTAGATTCCTTTAGCTGTCTTGCAGCCTTGCAGACATGTGTCCTTCCCCCCATAGGGTATTGCAAATTAATTTTGTCTCTCCCGCCATGGCTGTCTTTAGCCATGGCCAATCCTTAACTCTCCACAATGTTCACTCCCCCCCACCTTTGTTTCCTTTGTTGTTACTGCCCACGATGTGAAAGTTTCCCTATAAGAATCATGTACACCCATTGTCTAATTGAATATGCTTGGTAAATCGGTGCCTGTATCTTCCCATGATCATGCTCTAGATTAAATCAAATACTTTGCTGTCAAGAAGTGTCCTAAAATAAATCACTCCATCACAAGACATCTGTGTTGTTATGTGTTGTGCTGTGTTGTGTCTTCCTTCTTGCCTTTTATAAACGCATCTCTTTCTCAACCTTCGACAAGTGTCCATACCCCTATCTGTGTCCTTCCAGAAGGCACTGCTACACTTTCCTCTGGGCAGAGAACTACACCACCCCTTTAGCCCTTTTAAAGGAAAACGTTGGTATATTTCACCTGGACCCTATTTTCGATAATTTTGGGTCTAAGGAACTCAACGCGGAAAAATGTAATTTGAAATTGGTCCAGCATTCGTAATCCACGAAAACGTGTTGCAATGTAATAATTTGGGCCAATAGGATATTTCAATATTGCCATTCCAATCTCAACTCTCCTTCACCTAAATCTTTTAGATAACAAGGTACGCTACGCTTTCTGTAGTCCAACACAAAGAACTCTCCTCTCTCCAGCTCTGGCTCACGTTTCCACCGTTCTCTTCCTGCAATAACTAAACCCTCGCAGGACTACTCATTGAGCAGGACTCGGTTGGACACAATAACAAACAGACCGGGATCAAGCAGAGGAAAGAAATAAAGCTATATTTCTCTGTCAGGATCCTTACAATAATGTTAGAATATAATCTGAGCCTGTCAGTAGCAAGAACTAGTACTTTTAGAGGACGTACATTAACAGGGCGCTATATCCCCAAAGGATTACATTGCAGCCCGTTTTTGCAGATTATGACTGCAGCTTCCCCACTCAATACTGGACCAATTTCAAAAATTGTTGTCGGCATTAGTCCCTTAGACCCAAAACGATCTAAAAAGTAGGTTGAAAAGTCCTGAAGTTTTCCTTTAAGCATGTGCTCTTTAATCCTTTTGTGGTGTTGGGTGTTGCTGGACACATTTTTAATGTTGACTAAAGGAAAGAATCAATAAATGATCAATGAATTATTATTATTAATGAACGGGCACACACTCACCCAAGCCATATTGCTGTACCAGGGGGGATCTTAGAATGGGTCCCAGTTGCTTGGGGTCTCCTGCGAGGACCACCTGACCAGACTCTGGCTGGAGGAGGCCTTTGTTCAAATGTATCAAATATCAATTATCAATAAATGATAGACACTTTTATCCAAAGCATCTGAGGATGACGTATTGTTAATAGATGGATATGCAGCAACACCAAATGATAAGATAAATATAACACATACAGAGGGGTGGTCAGTACCTGCCAGCGGGATTATGCATTCAGTCTCAACAGCATGTCCTGCCTCGTCGATAAACACATGGCTGAAATGTCTGGTAGGGATTCCCCCTGTAACTAGCCTAACAGATAAAACACAAACATGATTCATAACATAGTCTTGGTTAATTTCCAGGAGGGCGACCCCTTTAACTTACATGATTCATAACATATACTTGGTTAATGGCATATTTCCCAATGAAGAAAGGTTCAGTGAAAGTCTTATATAACATGTTAGTATTTCCAATAAGAGTGTAGTTAACGTTTGAGAGCTAAGGCTATGAATTTATACTGGCTGAAATTGCAAATGGTAGAATATGAATTATTAGGTATTCATACAGTATATGTAGATACCTATTGTTATTGTGGTGGTTATGTATAATTATAATTTTTGATTGGTAACGCCCAAACCTCAGCCTGTGACTGGTCAAAAGTTTGTATGTATCTACGGTTAGCAGGTCTTGAAAAGGTTTGGTACCACTTCACCCATAGGGGCCCTATAACTCTCAGTCAAAGTCAAACAATCAGCCGCGCTGGATGAAAATGGCTGAAACTTGGTACACAGGCCTTATTTTACATTCTGAAAATGTTTTCCTCATGGACACATAATCTGGATAGATTTCTGTACAGTGAAGGTCTTGGGAAAATGAAAGCCCAAATGACACAAAATTAGGTACACATGTTCTATGGATGTGTCTGATTGAAAATATCTTGGGAAATTGGAAAAATATGGCCGACTTATGGATAAATCAAAATATTTTTACGTTAACATTATTCTATCAAACACAAGTCCACTTCACAAGGTCCCAGGGCCTTGAAGGTTGGTATGAACATAGAGGACATCTCCCATAGCAAGTGTACCAAGTTTTGTGTCGATAGCTCAATTAATGATGTCAATTTGAATAAATGCTAAGCAAAGTGCTATTGCTGAAAATTGTATATATACATAATTTGCTCTTGTCGGCGGTGTGTGCTGTGAATACCTTTAGAGGCTAGAGCAGCTTGAATTCTTTTCATTTAAATTTTTGGTTTTATATTATTAATCATAGTAGTAGTAGTAGTAGTAGTAGTGGTGGCAGTAGTAGTAGTGGTGGTAGTAGCAGTTATAGTAGTATTTATTAAGTATTTAGTGTTAACTACCTTCCAGCGGTGCACAAGGTGGTGACAATGATGGTGTATTTTAGCAGGTCCTCTTTCGAGGGGTACATATACACACTGCCAACGAGGTTAGAGCAGGCCTGTGAACACATACATGTGCCACACGTTATACAGTCACACTCCTCTAGACATGACAGCATGGCTTAGCTAATACAAGTGATGCAATGTGAGGACAACTGACAATGAAAGCAATAAGCAAGTAAGGTAACACTTGATTTCAGTCACTAAATGTAGAAATAGGCTTTTGATGCTGACCTTCAGTTCAACAGGAACTCTCTCTGGGTCCCAGCTGCTGGCATACATGCGGAACACCTTGTGCTCGTCCACATGCTCCAGGAGCTTCTTACAGAGCAGGTCAGAAGCGCTGTTAGAGGGGGCACAGGCCAGGATGTGGCAGGATGTCTGGGTCTTCTCGATCTGCTTGATGGCTTCCACCACAGTGACCGTTTTACCTGTGCACAAAACACCGTGTTTTGTGCACCCTTCCCAAACACAAGTGATCCCCTCCAGGCTTGTTCCAGTATTTGCTTATCTACAACACGTTCTCTGAATCCCAATCATCATACAGTATGCAATAGACCATGATGATCATGTGGTCAAATATTGTTAATCCTATAAAGTATTAATTATGTGTTGAATGTGTAGATTTAACCACCAAATAAAGACAAAGAAATTGTACTAAATCATATACATCTACATATGCTGTCAAACTGAAACTCCTACATTGTAGAATATAAGGTAAAAGAAAACAAGAGCAACAAACACAGAACCCCACTCCCTGAGCGCGGCCCAGGACACGCACCTGTACCAGGCGGTCCGAACACCAGGTACGGAGCTGGTTTAGAGGACCCAGCCACGATGTGCTGTACGGCCTTGTACTGCTCCGGGTTCTTCTCCAGCTTCCTGTCAAACAGACTAAAGCGAAAATAAGGTAATGATGGAGGAGGTTGTTCAAAGGGTCGAGTGTGTAAGAAGGTGATAGGTGGTTTCGTATAGGATAACAATATATTCTAATATACTATTATACTATTCTAACAATTATACATCAGTTTCTACTTTTTATTTGGTGTGTCTATGCACTCTTCAGTATACTGACATTACTCATCAGGTCACCATGACCTGGGGTCCACAGGTTACCACTGTTTAACATGAATAGGTTATCACTGTTTAACATGAATAGGTTATCACTGTTTAACATTAATAGGTTACCACTGTTTAACGTGAATAGGTTACCACTGTTTAACATTCATAGGTTATCACCATTTAACATCCATAGGTTATAATTACCGAACATTCATAGGTCCCCATTGTATAACATTCATATGTTTTTAAGTATAAATAAACCATGTGTAGGATGGGACATAGTGCATTCTTGTTCTCCCGCCTTGGAGTCAGGCTGTACCCAAATTCTTATTAAATTGCTTGAAGTGCAAATCTACTTGCCACTGCAACTTCTTGATGCTTCAACTTAGCAACAGAGATGTGTACGTTGCTTAAGCTGAGGTGATGTGAACTTGATAATGATTTTTCTTTTATGTGCGGTTTTGATTAAGGTACAAAGATTGAAGTTCGGTATAAATTCAAGGATTGTAACATTTAGGTTATGTTCAGGTTTAAATGAGTGTGTATGTTGCCAGGTGTATCTGTTGAGTCTCCCCTGTTCTACAGGTACTTGTAGCTCATGTTGGTAGAGCATGGCACCAAACAATAGTAAAATAATAACCTAGTGGTTAAATTCCCCTGGGAGAACAGTTCATATGTTCATGTCACGCAAGAGAAACTCACTTACGAGGTAAGTGACACAGTATAACAAATGTGTGCTCTCACTGTCGTAAGATGCTTTGGATAAAAACACTGCTCAACCTAAATGCAAAAATGCCCAATTGCTGAATCCACTCCCACATTTACTTTCAGTGAAGTACAACTAGAAGACCCCCTTTTGATCCAGTGCCCACCTGAGTGAGGGTAGTTCTGGGTCGGTCTCCGGAGGAGGAGGCCCGATGGGGAACAACACCCCTCCCAGCCTGTGCTTCTTCGCCAGCTCAGCGGCCCGGTGCTGCAGCCGCGTGGGCAAACGGCCCACTGTGAACTCAACGCTGAACTCCATGCCGTCTATGAAGCGATCCAGTAACCTGTAGTCACGGACAGACACCATAAAGGGAAACTGTTGTAATTACGTTAGCGTAGGTGGGCCATTGAGAAGTCAGGCCGTATGCATCTGTGAGATAATTTACATTTTAGACCTTTGGACCATCTTACTCTGAGCTGAAGCCCAGTTTGACTGCTTCCAGATTCAGTGCATGAACGTAGCCACAATACTTCTTCCTGGTATCCCCTTTTGGACACACCAGGATCTTGTCCCCCCTCAGAACAGACGGACGGTTCTCAGCCACGCCGGGCACCTGAGGGTGACAGCATGAGTAAAGATATCAGCAAGCCTAATTAAGAATAATGAGTTCATGAGTAAGTAATTAAGCAAGTGAGTGCATGGCACGCTCAGAGATAAGATGAGGCAATGTGTGGGAAACGTTGGTCTCCACCTGCAGGACGAGAAGTCTCTTGTTCGTTGGGTCTTTGGACATGGTTGCGTGTGCTCTGTCATTGTTGGGGATGTTGTAGCGCTTGATGTCCGCCTGCATCTGCTGCTCCTCCAGATAGAGCAGCAGCTGGAACTTCTCACAGTAGTTCTCCATGGTCAGGGGGCTGTCCAGCAGGGCTTTCCTACCTCGTGTGCTGAATATATACACAATAAAACCATTTCTTTCTTCAATGTTGGTGATTTTTGATGGATGATATTTTTTGTGTTTACATTTTTTATTATATTTATTTTTTATAATTTTTTATATTTGAGTATTATGAATTTATTGTTTAATCATGAATTGGTTTAAATTGGTTGCAATACAAATAGCCTTCAATGAAAATCTAAAAATGTTTCTCTGGTCAAAATGTAATTACCCTGAATATATAAATAGTGCTAATATTTAGACTTAAACCGGTTTATAAAGCGCTGCTGCCTTGGGTGGAGCCAACACAAAATCTCTGACTCGTGTCCTTGACTCATAGTTTCACAGATGCAATCACAAGACTCTTTATGAAGTTGAGGGAGCCAGATAAATTGAACACATTGCTAGCGAGACTCTTTATCTTGTAGGTAGGTTTAATTGTTATATGGGTATCACAAAACGATACTACTAAGACTAATAAACTATAACAATGAAGTATCGCTTGTCATGTAATCATATTTATAACATTTGAACATGCAAAAAATGGGTTCCTCAAAACCATCTGCCTGGAAACTACTGCTGTTTGTTTGCAGATCGGTTTTGAACACTTCTTTTTTGTTGGGAGGAAATGTGTACAACAAAAGAGAGCCTTAGTCTCTCCCATTCCGAAGAACGATGTTCTTCCATTGAAGAACATAATATGTGTAATTCATGGCACAATTCAAACAGGATAAAAAATATCGCTGTTGAATACTGTACATAATTCTTTCTGAACTAAGGTCCCAAGGGGGGCCGCGAAAGGGGAGGGACTGAGGCTCGTACCTTGAATCCATCCTAATATCGGGGTTCTTCAGCAATTCGATGAGCTGGTTCATATATGGTGGAACATTGTAGTACTTCAGCTCAATCTCCATTTTAAGATGCAGCACGGACTGCCTGGTTTTGAGAAAAAACAAATGTTATCTACAAATCAATCCCTTTATTGTGAGCAAGCTCTCACAATCCCAATTCCATGAAACAATGTTGTGTGGTAGTAGTTGTACTTTTCGGGGGGCTGCCCATCCACAACAAGGCAGGGCTCTGAGGGGGGCTGAGCAGAGATGGGGGAGAATCTGTAGGGCGCCACAGGGGCCAGCTCTTTGCCCAAAGAGGTGATCCGTTGCACTTCGATGTATCGCACAATATGGAAAGCGACAGAAGAGGGCAACAGGTCGGGTTTGAACTCAAAGGCCAGCGTAACGGGGTAGAAACCAACCAAGCTTGTGTGGAATAGCACTTGGATCTCATAGTTGTCCCCTGTAGATTCAAACAGGAATTAATACAATTTCAGTGCTAATAATAATAATACCTTTTTTATTGTAATTCATGTGGAGTTGAGAAATACTCTCATCCTTGACCTCAGTATTCAAATGTTCAAATGTAAGAACCAATTTAAGTATCCACCCATTTTTCTTTTAGCCTATTTTGCATGTTAGCAACCTCAAACCACATGGTTGCTTTATCCGTGCCCCATGTATTTATTCTGCTCTTGCCTGGTGCCAGTGTCAGGGGGTGTGCACGGGTCACTTTCTGCTCGTCCTCCAGGGTGAAGTCTTCCAGCCAGTTCAACAGGGTGTAGTAGGTGAAATAGACCGCCGTTGTCCCCGCGTTCTTCACACACAGACGCACAACGTGCTGTCAGGAAGAAACAGAGGTGCTCTTGTCATGTAACATCATCTCAATAATCGTACCTGATCGCGACCCTGCATTAGCTATGTCAATGTTGTTATCACAAGATGGTGTCTGTTTAGACGGACAGGATAACGCACTATGTGTATGTAGCTATCAGTATAGAAAGTATAGATTATAATAACATAAGTTATTATAATGTAGAATATAATATGGTATCTCGTATTTGTTGACATATAATCTATGTAGAGCAAGACACATAAAAGCAGAAGTAGAGGGCAGGAGTGTTATCCTGCATGTTTTGGTGTGTGTCACAATAAACAACATTTGCATTTAAGTTTTGAATCCTTAATACCTTGTTATCATCCTCCACGCACAAGCAAATTTTCCTGTCTGCGCCTTCGTGGTCTGAGCTGATAAAGACACCATTCTTATCTGAGACGAACTGGGTCCTTTGGGTGTCAGAGGAAGATGAACACAGTGTTCGTGAGTATTGCGACAATGTTACGTTTTTGTTGGTTTTCTGTGCACTTCCTGAAAGCAATGCACTTTAACTAAGGGCATATTATCTAAACACCGGAAAATACTAGTTTAAAAAAAAAAAAAAAAAAAACACAAAAAGTTCTTACTTGTCTTTCGTGAGTTTAACCATGAGTAGGCTAGCCAGTTTTCTCCGTGACTCTGTCCCTGGTATGGGGCACGGGGAGGCCCACGATGGACCGGGACTAGAGGTTCCATTCTTGGACACCGGCTGCTTCATCCGCGATGAATTATCCCACTGATCCCGAGCTTGAGGCTACAGGAAGTGTTTTTTTATTAGCCATAGTAGAGGATTACCTTTCACTAAGTTTAAGACATTCAAATATATGCATCAAAGCATAGGCCTATTTTATGGAGCAAGCTGATTGTCGCTTTAGTTTGAAGAGGGCAGAATTATGTCTATGATATTATTGCTGGGTGCGGATCGATTCATAATGTTGGCATGGCATAACATCAGAACGTGCTGGTGGACCAGAGGAGAGGAGACGACATAAGTACAGTGTTTATTAAACCTCCTGTATTTACTTAGAGAAACGCAAAACAATATCTCACCTTGGAGTTAAAGCAAACCTTTCCACGGCGGATGGTTGCTTTACGTGTCACTTTTAGAGCATAAAGTAACGTACTGAAGTTCGGACCCTTGATGCATTCATCCCTGAAATTACGCCGATATATATTTATGTATTATTGAATTGCAATTTTTAAAAGTTCAACTAATAGGCCTAGGCTATACAGATAACTCACCTGTATCTGAAGTCGTTGTTATAGATATCTTTTAGTTGATGTCTGTCAACAATCGTGGCTCGCCCCGTCTCTTTTAAATATTCACGAAAGTCTAGACCAAATTGGACGGATTGTGCTATAGTCATTTTCATTGTAAAGACCTGCTAAACCTGCTGTTAACGCAAGAACTGCCGAATCTATTTGAGTGGCAATGATGTGGTTGCTAGGTTTGTATTCTTCCACTCATGCTGGGCGGTGTCTTATTGGTATTAAACATACAGACCGTATCGCTCAGCTTTGGAAGAAACGAAACTTACAATCCGGTTAGCGGGCGTGTCTGACAGCTCACAGTCATGCGCGTCCACGATCTGAGTCAACTACAATCTAGGCACAATTGTGAAAACAAAATCTAGCCAGCTGACTTTGTGTAAGTCATTGGGCGTTTATGAGTGCTATTATGGTAATGATTACCTTCACATAGCGGATGATAAATATGACCCGAACTCGTTTCAAGGTTCTGTTTTCCTTTCTGAATGCCTCTTTCTCAACTATGTCAAAACAAGTCCATTTATGTCAAACAAGATTTTTTTTATTGTGTGTAGGCATTTGTGTTAAATTACAAAATACATACATATATTTGTATATTATTGGGCGTTTATGAGTGCACTTATGGTAAAGATTACCTTCACATAGCTGATGATAGACCAGAACGTCAAAGTTCCGTTTTCCTTTCCGAATGCTTTCTCTTTCTCATGTGGCCAAGCATATCAAAACAAGAGTCCAATTATGTTGAACTTTTTTTTTTTTAATGTGTGTAGGCCTTTGTGTAAAATTGCAAAATAGGCCATTATCACTAATATATATATATATATATATATCACTATTTGTCAGAAAATAATTCTCTTCTTCCTCTAATAGGCTGATGCAACAATGTCAAGTTAAATGTAGAGGCTTTTATTCCTCAATAGCATTTTGTGTGGAGAAGGTGTGAGTGTGTGTGTGTGTGTGTGTGTGTGTGTGTGTGTGTGTGTGTGTGTGTGTGTGTGTGTGTGTGTGTGTGT
>JAOPJO010000001.1:4950869-4964308 GCA_027123675.1 Molva macrophthalma
TTGTAGAGTGGGATACTTACACCTGACCACTAGGGGCAGTAGTGCCATTGCTGTGTACAATAACCTACCACTAGCTAATCTGGCTAGCCAGCTGATGTATGGTCGCTATGAGCCACGTTTTCGGGTTGTCATTAAATAAGTAAAGATTAACATCTGTGTCAGTCTAGTTAATGTTAGTATACCCAATATACTACATATTATGTGGACTGCGTCCTTTAAAGTAAACTCACAAAATCTGAATAAATATTTATTCACTCAAGCTGTATTTAAAACTGTTTTTTATGAATTTATTCTCCATGTCTTTTATTATCTTACAACCTTTACACTCCACTTTGTTCCCGGTTAAGTTAGGTAATGTGTCATCAGTTTTAAGAATAACTCATCCTGACCCCTGTACAGTCGACACTCATTCAGCACTGACACACACGCACACACACACACACACACACACACACACACACACACACACATGCACACACACACACATACACACATACACACGCACACACGCACACGCACGCGCACACAGAGGATGGAGCGAGAGAGAGGTACCAGCACAGCCTGAAACCAGCTGCAGATGGGTTAGTTCTACGTGGACTGGCTACAGCCAAGATATGTTCCACCTTCCAATGTTGTGTGTGTGTCTGTGTATGTGTGTGCGTGTGTGTGTATTTGTGCGTGTGTGCGTGTGTGCTTGTGTGCATGTGTGTGCATGTGTGTGCGTATGCGTGTGTGTGTGTGTGTGTGTGTGTGTGTGTGTGTCTTATTGTATTGCTCTGTTGGATGCTTGAATTGACGTTTAGATCGGGGGTTTAAACCTTGCCATCAGACACATGTGTGTCGACCCCCTCACACATCGACATGCATATAGTGTCGCCGGACTTAAAACACTTTTCCATTTTTGGTTTTCAGTATTTGGTTTTCTGTTTTCCGTTTTCCATTTTGCTTTACGCTTTTTAGTTGGAGGTTTTAGGTTTTGGTTTCAAGGTTTGATTTGGTTTTAAATAGGGGATGTCTAGTGGTCATAGGGCGTTTGAGTCCTAGTGGTTCTGGGATTGAACCCCAATGTCTGCAGCCTAGCTGTAGGCAAGAGGCCCCCTGCTTATTAATGACGTCAACATATATTCTACGCAAGGCTGCTTAATGACAAAGTTCTATCATTCACAGCCTGAATGATAGACAAACATGACCTAAGAGAGTATATTGCAGCTATCACTACAGATATGGACTCTCCCAGAGGTGGTAAGCCTTCTGGTCATTGGGTTTGAAGTGTTCCTCTGAACCCAGTTCTGATTTAAGGTAGTCCAAGAGTCCAGGGGAAGCATTGTTCTGATTACACAGATTTGGTGGTTTCTCAAGAAGCCAGTGGGAGCAATATGTATCCAAGAATGAGGTTGAGGCATTATAGAGCTCATTTGAACACATGAAAAGTAAAAAGGAATGACATTTTAGTTAGATAACAGTTTTGTAAGAGAGAGGACAAGAAGAGAAGACAAATAGTTGATAGTAATTGACAAAACCACTTTTTTTATTTGCATGGCTGTATGCTGAATGGTAGCTAACTTAACTTACTATACTATATTATGAGCAAAATCCAAAATTAAATTCGAATTTAATGTTCAATGAGCTGCAGAGAGCATAACCTGGACAGACCTTGATAAGAAAAATTTTAATAATAATATAAAGTAATAAATACAACGAAATTGAATATTATAATAGTGTCACAAAAGTAAATGGATTGTGCGTTGCTTTTTTCGCCTCAGGATGAATTTATAGTGTTATTCCTCAATCCGATGTTTTCAAACGTTGTCTCCCCCTGCTGCTCGTTCTTGTAACTACTAATAATTCCTCAATACTACTTCCTCACTTCGTCACTTCCGATGTACGCCGGAACCTTAAAACGTCATATGGCCTTTGTTTATGTTCCAAAACTGCGGTGTCCCTCTGTGTGTTGTAGTTAAATTCAAGCTTAATTTTGGAACATTATCCTTTCAAGGTAAGTTATTTTATATGTATAGTGTTACGTTGCTCTCATATATAAATATTGCCTTCTTTTTCTTGCAGTAACTTACGAGTCTAACTAATGGTATCACACGAGTACTAGGTGATGTACGAACGACTTAGCTATTTGGTGAAATAGCTAAAAAAAAAAAAGGTTATTCGCTGTGATTTATATCTAAAACATTCTTCTTCTTCTTGGTTATAGATCAATAAATATTTAGGATGCCTCTTTGTATTTGTTAACGTTCATGTTTTCCCACGTTGTGATCTTCTAAGCCAGCCTATTAATATATATTTTCTCATAGAACGTGTTTTACACTCACACGTCTTATCAGTTAATTACCTTAAACGTGTGATTACTTTTTCCGCATGCATTTCTCTCTGTTACAGTGATGGATCCGAACACCTCAGCAGGCATACAGGATGTCTGCAGTGGCAACGAGGGCCATGACGTCACTTCCTTTGTATCAGTGTGTCCAAGTGGCCTATGGAGGGTTCAACAAACCTTGATGCGCAAGACAAGACAGAATTCAAACACTTCCGGTGTCAATAATGCGTGTATGTTTTCTCAATTCTCACTCTGTCAGTGTAGAAATGTAGTCCTTATTAGTCCTCCTCAATAAGGAGGAAATCACTTTAACTACACTGCAATAATGATTTTGCAAACTAATGTTGTGATTTTTATATTTTGGTTATGAAGTACATCTACTGATGCACTTGGACACATCTTCAGACACAACTTGACTGTGTTGCTATATCTCTGTGTAGCCTGTTTGCTCCGTTAATGTTAAATGTTTTGCTGACCTAGTCCAACCTATCTTTCTGTACCAGGGTCATCTGATGACTGTCCGAAGATTGGTTCGTTGTGTAAAGTTCGAGTGAGCCTTAAAGCAGACATTGAGGGGCTTTCATCTGAATCTGACCTGATCACTGAGCAAACACAGGAAGAATCCATATCTTACCCACGCTCCAACAGCTCAGTGCTGCAGGTCCCACTCGGTGATTGGACAACACTGAGACTAGGGGAAGGGCAATGTGATGTCATAGAGGCATGTGTCGAGAGGATGAAAGCTCAGGAGAAATGTGAGGTAGGAGACAACTAACTTCCAACTTACCCTCACACACACACAAAATAGACTTGAAACTCAACTTACAACTAACGCTCACAACATAGACTCTTCAAACTGAACTTACATCTTTATATTTCTTCTTTTTCACATGGCAAGAGTAACATTTCCAGCAGCCCTTACGTTTTTTGGTTATTGTAGTTTTAACAACCTGAAAACTACAGTTGTACTCTAATCTCTACTATAACCCAAACAAATGTGTGACGGTAAATCCAGAACAGCTGTGTTATAATGTTTTATTTCATTTTTGTGCACATATATCAAAAATATAAAACACATGTATCCCTCAGATACTACTTTCGCCAGTGGGAAATGTCCCGGGAGCATCCTCAAACCAACCCCCCGCAGAGGATCAAGAGATGTTAACAGTCTCTGTTGAACTGCACTCTTTCACGCCTGGGAAGGAGACCTGGGAGATGTCCACCGGTGAGAAGCTGGAGTGGGTACGGTTCCACAAGGAGAGAGGAGGAGCCAGATTCAGGAGCGGCGAGGACCTTTGGGGAGCGGCGGACAGCTACAGCCGCGCCTTGAAACTGCTCATTACCCTTTACGCTCTCGGGGCGAAGAAGAGGACTGAGGACTGCGATTGTCCGCAGAACACGCCCACTGATGACTCTCCACTTTTGCTATCGGCCAGTGAATATAATACCCTTAAGGCCGAGCTCCACTCCAACCTGTCCTTGTGCCAGCTCAAGCTGGGCCAACCAGAGAAGGCAAGGGCCAATGCTGCCAAGGCCACCCAGCTGGAGCCCAGCGGCCCTAAGGCCTGGTACCGGCTGGGCCAGGCCTGCCAACAGGTGAATGAGTTGGGGGAAGCCAGACAGGCCTTCAGGAGACTGCTGGAGCTACAGCCAGAGTCTCCTGTGGCCCTCAAAGCTCTGAAAGAGTTGGCAAACAGGGAGAAGGAGACAAACACACAGTTAGCACAGAGACTGAGCAAGATGTTTAGCTGAAGTTGGGGAAAGAGACATTTGATTAGCCTCCAAGGAATCTCAAGTTTATTTTTTTTCGTGTTACAAACAAAAGCTGCATACTGCTTTTGTAGGGTTTCCTCAAAGTCTTAACATGGATCTATTGTAGTCAATGTACAGAATGTAACTTAAAAGAAAGATAATTGTACGTACACTACAAAGTTGATCACTACCTACTTGTATTCCTTGATTTTCAACAAATCTTTAATTTATCTGTAAATAGCAAAACAACATTGTAATGTAAACATTTTCTACTATGCTACATGTTCTCAGGCTCAATTGTAACTGATTGCATGTAAAAAATAAAATGTTCTGCGTATTGCTTACCCTTTTGTGCTAAGACCTGCATATCATTTGCTTGTGAAATTGTGTTATAAGGCATCTCAATTTGCTTACCATGTGTGTAGTTATGTGCAGTTTCTTTTTCATTTGTAGGGCCTTTGTCAATATCCATAATGTTGGATGTATATTCTAACATGAAGTGGTTCTACGTAGGTCTAACTTATAGGTCTCTCTGAAGAGCCAATTTATCTGCAACAAATAGGATGGCTTTTTTGCTTACGGGGGCGCTGTATCTCAACGGTGTATCTCCATAATGAGATATGCGCCCTCTGGTGGTGAACAACCGTGATTTTATCGTATGAAGAAGAACAATAAGGACCTAATCCGGCAGGGCATTTTTATTTATTTGTATGGGCCTGTGCTGTGTCGCTTCTCTAATTGCGAGTCGTTTTGTGTTTATGATTGAAGTACATTCATGTTTATCCAGTTGTTTGATAAAGAACATCAAACAACTCAGGCGACCTTTATCTTGTGACTACATGCATATCGGTCGCATATTCATTACCAGCCTATATATGCGTATTATGTAGGTCAACCTACAACTCGTCTTCTTATTATCATTTGGTTTAATTGAATGTAACGAATGTTGAGCGTAGATAGTAAGTAACCATTCGTGTATAATTTAAGAACTCATGTAGCAAAATGCATCTGCCGAAACCCGGGATCGAACCAGGGACATTTAGATCTTCAGTCTAACGCTCTCCCAACTGAGCTATTTCGGCTTGCGTGGATCAGTTATGGCGATTAGAGTAATAAAGTTATCAAACAGAGTAATATTAATAGTGTTAACTATGCAATCTGAACAACTATGCTTGCAAAATACCTGCAGGCTGCTCACACAAGCAGTAACAATACAAAGGATATGTATTGGATATAGGGTAAAGATTATACACCTCACTACTTTTTACTGGCTATAAGGTCCAGGGCAATTTCCCGGTGGGCCAACGACGCAAATGTAGTATATATTGTCTGACCGGCCCATAAACCAGGTATATCGGCAAAATACCAAAATAGTTACACTATTGACATTTGTGTGAATATGGTGATAACTGAATTGTTAAATAAATGCAGGCTGTTGTTTAGCGGTCTTTTCTTTCCTCGCTCCTCCTTATAATAACCTAGATAAGGTGTTGGGATTTGTGTCATGTATCATCATGTAACTTATCAATGTCCTTGTTCGGATAAACATCAAACACTGTGCATATGCGTCACTCACATAGATGGTATTAATTACTGTATTATTTACTGAATAATAATACAGTAATAATTATTTACGGTATTAATTACTGAATGCTTCTTCTATGTATTATTCGTGGGCCATTTTTCTGTGTAGGCCTACGTGTCTATTTAACTTTACTCTTATCTGTTGGCCCTGAAGATAACTGACTTCAGGAGCGTGATCTTCTCTTGGACAAAATGTATATATGGTTTATGTTTCTGATTATGATTAACCTTGAATCTGAAATGAGTGATACTGCCTCGTGTCACATTGATTCCCGAGCTCGCTGCTTTGCTTGCAGAGACGAAGAGCGCATAACAATAACAAAAGTGCTATAAAGTTAGTTCGATGAATACATTATCGTACATCCCGGCAGGGAAGGCTTTGCTATACTAAATATAAAACTGCCCGGTCTAAGCCAAGATGCATGGGCCAATTATTTTGTCCCAGTCCAGCCCTGAATATGCTAAATACTTAATAATGATGCATAACTACAAATTTGTCACAGACATGGTTCATTCATAGTTGCTGTTGATTTTTAATTGTTTAATTGAAACACATGTATATTTTCATTTTAAAAAACCCCCATAGGCAAAATTGCACTTTAAAACATAGAAAAAATGATGTGTGCGTTGTATCATCCATTCACACATACTAGTCCATCTCATACTGTTAATCTCTTCGTTTATATATTCCCTGCGTCAATATCCGCTAATCCACCCACACCCCACAGTTGGCTCCTTGGGTCACAATATAAGTCCCTAGCGGATCAGAGACTTTAGGTCCTCTTAGACTTCTGTCTCCGAGAGCTGTCCGTGTGAGCCTGGGCCCCTGAGAGCTGGCCCCATGCGTCCACGATGAGCACCAGGGGTATGACCACCCACAGCGCGTTCAGGAAGACAAAGTAGAACCAGAAGTAGATGGGGTGTCCCAGCTCACTGTGCGCATAGCCATCCCTGTGCTCCGTGTAGAAATACAACACTGCTCCATACAGCTGGCCTGCCACGATAAATAATAGATGTAACATTAATTTACATTTATTTTCATTTGTGATGTCCTCTTGTGTCCACATTTCAAGTTGATTTTTATGAAGGATACTTCGAATGATCATCATTTAGCTGCAGGTTCTGAGTGACTATATGATTATATATGATTATTAGCCGTGTATTGCAGTTTCACACAGATAGATATGGGATATTCTTACCTAATGAAATGATCAGTTGCAGGACAAATCTGTAGGACTGGTTGGTCAGGAAGGCGAACACTGTCCAGAAGCTGAAGGGTCCCCACAGCCACGCTGTTATGGTCTCCATACACACAGTGAAATTATCAGCTCTAGACAGCAAATAAAGATACTTTTTAACAACATTGTGTTACTGTCGTGTTGCTTTTTGTAGGATTCATTATTCATTATGTGTGTGTGTTTGGGTGTTTTTTGTGATTGTGTGTGCTTGCCTGTGTGTGATAATGGCTTACATAACATATCGGCTGTCACCCTTGGAGTATTCTTTCCCTGTGGATAAAATCAAAAAGTGAAACATAGCCACACCACGACCTTCAAAATTGTCTATGCTTGACTTATACTCACAGAGCTGTGATAGGAAACTCTGGTCGGCTGGAATTTCTTCGTAATATAAGGAGAACCATCCCTCTATGACCCCGTGTATGAAGCCACACACCGCGAACCAACACACCGCCAGGCGCCTCCAAACTCCCAGTCTGCCGGAGTCATTTTCCCGACCAGAAACTCCCCAGGTGGCTAGTAGGAATACTCCAGAAACGGAGAACAGGAAAGTCAGAATCTCCGACATCGACCGATCGTTGGGCACATAGTCGGGGATGGACAAGTCCCGCGGCCAAAAAGGGTGGGCGACCTGGTGTTTTGAAGTGGTCTCCATCACCTGCTAAAATAAAGGATGTCATATATTAGCACATTGCAAAAAGCCATACATTGAGTAAAATAATGTAATCAATGCGTGTTTAAATATTACCAATAATGTATTGAAGAATGGCTTGTTGACAAATTAAGCGAATCAGCGACAGGATACAAGACTACTCCGTACAATCCTCTGATATCCAGTGCTATTTAACTTGCCCCCCAATAGTATATACATAGACAATACTACATTTGAAACATGTACAATTACAAAAACGAAATGTAGGCGGTCACAGTGCGCTACTTCCGAGTAAGGAAATCCAATCAGAAAACGGTAAATGTGGCCCTAGCGGCACACGTGATGTGGCTGGTTTCTGATTGGTTCCTCATCTCGGATCATTCGCGATTGGGGAGCAGAAGTCACCAATCAATAACATCCATAATCCATAATCACCAGCGAGTTCCTTCTCTGTTAGTCTGAATTCAACAACATATGGGAACAAACACACTTCATTTAAAAAAGCAATAACCAATAAGAATAGCGCGTAGTCTTATGAACATATTTATTAGTTAACTTTTGTTAAATACAATGTCAAGAAAGAGTCCCATGTCAGGGATACCATTCCCTCTTTCGACCCGGGGTAGTTGCGGCCACAACGCCGAGTACTAACCACTATACGATCACTGCAAGGTAACGTGACTGGGAGGCACTGTCGCGCCCATCGCACTGAAAATAAATAGTCCATACATTAGATTACTTAATTTTACATACGATAGTGTTGTATGGATAGCAAATACAATATTTTAACAATAAATGAACACAGTTCGTATATGGCAAGTGTAAGGTATTTAACAAAACAGCACACATCTTCCCTAGTTTGCTAACGTAAGCCTTGAAATTAGAAAAACTCGTGTCTTTGACCTGCATTGAGTCCGTTTGAGGCGCAATGTATAAACAGTTTTATATTAGAAAATAATACGTATAGTATTATATTGGTTGCTGTTAAGCTTCGGATACAGTTGTACAAGCTTGCACCTCATTTAACAATGTGATGTGACCACTAGTCTGACTGTCTGCATGTCGACTTGAGGGTCTTTTTCTGTTAACTCCTTGTAACTGTTACACAGAAAATATATGTTAGGTGTCCTTCGTAAGGAACAGGATTATAGGAAAATATTTTCGAATGGACAAAACATTGTGTCGTCATGATTATAACACGTATATGGTCCTTAGGAGTAGCTATTTCAAAACAGTTGTCAAACGTGTCGAAATATAGCCTATTGATTTCGTTGTATATGGTTGGTGTCAAAGGACAGGTACAGATCCCATATGGTCTAGCGGTTAGGATTCCTGGTTTTCACCCAGGCGGCCCGGGTTCGACTCCCGGTATGGGAACTAAAACTTTTCTTTCAGAGTCAGTGTGTACTATAATCTTTGACAAAAACTGTATAAACTGTTATTTATTTAGCGGATAGCTGGCAGAATATCGTCAAACTTAAAGTTAATTGTAGGTGTTAAAATAAGCATATTGGCAACGTCAGAAAATCTCACGCTACAGTCTACAGATGGGCGGCGCTGTGTTTACAAACGTGCCTTTTATTTTTGTCTTTCGTTGGTGACGTATTTTTGGTCAGCTGACATCCAGCCATGTCAGCTGACCGTAAGAGGAACTAGCAAGTGAGACATTCCTCTATGGATACATTTCTAAAGGGTCATCACTACAAACACTAAAATACAATTATAATGGGACTCTCAAAGACAGAAGAGACGTCTCTCTTGCTCGATGAAAAGCTACTTCAATACATGGACCAGCTGGAGTTACTGCAAGAAAAACGTGCTACTCTCAATACTCTCATAGAGCAGGTTGGATACGATAATTAAACATGTATACAGCCTAGGCCTATTTGTCGGTTAACATTGTGGTTTTGAAAAACAGCTGAATTGCTAGTTTAATCGTTCCCTGGTGCGCTCAAATAGCCTATGACAAACCCCTATTCGACTCAAGTCCTTGAGAGACGGGTCCTATTTTCTGTATACCTTTTACTTACTTATTCAGTTAATTGTGTCTTTGAGTAGTGTCCTACTTACCATTACCATACCATTCACACACGTTTTGTTTGACATGCACATTTTTGTCCAGGTTATTATTGAACAGTAGTTTCACACTCTCCATAGGGATGGTTTTCATTGTCCAAGGCACGCTACTCTATGGGCAACAAGCAAGTGTCCTCTCTTCAGTATGCGAGTGAGATGGAGCCACAGATCTGCGTGCAGGCCAGGTGAGTCATCACGTCATGGAAGTATTTAATGCAATAATACGTTAATAATAATACGTTTACTTGTATGCACCTATGGACGTTTTTTGGCCTCTTTATTCAAATGGAAATGCATTTTGCAATTGGCAATTCAATGTGCAACTTGGTCATGCAATTTGAAAATGCATTATGGATTTGCCAATTTAATATGCAAAGTGGCAATGCAATCCTCAACTCAGTTAGAATTATTTTGATTACAATTTTGAATGGAAGTACTATCAATTGCATTTCATATTGCATTAATTTAAAAATGCATTTTGCAATTGGCAATCCAATGTGCCATCGAAACAGCTCTCCCAGTCTATTGTATTTGTATTTACATGTCACCATGCTCTTTTGGTCTCAAAATCAATTGAGGATTGCATTGTGCCTTTACATATTGAATTGCCAAATGGATAATGCATTTTTAAATTGCATGACCAAATTGCACATTGAATTGCAAAATGCCACTTGAGTAAAGACACCAAAAAAACACAACAATATGGAATGCAATTGATTGAGCTTTAATTTTAATTTTAATCAAAGTTATTCAAACTGAATTGAGGATTGCATTGCCACTTTGCATTTTGTATAGCAAAATCCATAATGCATTTTCAAATTGCATGACCAAGGTGCACGTTGAATTGCCAATTGCAAAATTCCATTTGAATTAAGAGGCCAAAAAACGTCCATAATGCACCATCCTCACCAAGTCTCTTTCCTTGTATGTGCAAATATACTTTGCAATAAAAATAATCCTGATGATTTCCAAGTACGTTTTTTAAAATTGTAATAATTATCATAGGTGAACTTTATGTCATTTTGTTGTACAGAGCAGTGGAGAATGATGCACTTGAGTTCTGCACGGAAAGACTAACAGTACAAAGTCCTACTGAGCGTGTCCAGAATACCGCGCCTGTTGAGGACATCGGACCAAAAGAGGAAGGTGAGTCCGCCATGCATGTCACTATGTCCTTCCCATGTGCACCACTACGACCACCACCCTTGTGGATGAATGATTCAAACTGAGATGCGTTGTATTCCCAAGGTGTGAGGAGAAGGATCAAGTCAAGTAAGGACATTTCTAGACAAGAGGAGCTTGTGGGAGCTTCCACTGAGAAGCCTTCACTCCAAACCACAGAGCCTCCCAGCATGTCTCACAGTAAGAAGTGTGATCAAAATCCTCAAGCGGACCCATTGAAATGGTTCGGGATCCTGGTGCCACAGACCCTGAAACAAGCACAGTCATCATTTAGGCAAGGTAGGTTGTTGCAGCTCAGCAAAATGCTTGTTCCACTAACTATTTTGTTTCAGATTCAACGTCAAAGTGTTTTGTTGTCAAATGTGCAGATGATCATTCTGTACAATTACATTCATAAAAACAAACAAAAAAAACACAAAGTGATAATAAATGGAACAAAAAGTAGCAAGAATAACAAAGGTAGCAGGCTCTGGGTTTTTGTGCACAACTAAGGTGATAGTTAAGTTACAGTGTTTTGTTACAAGTTTTCCCTCCAGAAGTCCTTGTGTGATTCTAAGCCCTACATGTTATTACATGGTATGCATTTTGTGGGGACATTTTGAAATGGGGATAAATATCCATGGCAGGAATTAAAACCTTGATTATTGACCTTTTTGTTTTTACATCCAGAGTCCCTGGCTGAAACACATGGATGTAGGACTATCTAATCATGTACGTATGCAAACTCTTCCTGGTAACAACACACCTGCTTTCTCTTTTGTGTTCTAGTAATAGAGCTGTCTGCGGAGATCGCTACTCTGCAGGCGGCAGTTCTCAAGACCAGAGAGGAGTGGAAGCTCGGCCTGGAACTGTGAGCCCTTGAAACCATTGAGAAAATGTTGGACGAGTACACTATATTTATATCGTGCATTTGACGTCACTATCTGGGAAATATGGGACAAATGTTGGTTGGAGTTATTTAAAGGCTAAGTTATATAATGTCTGTTTTCAATTTGGATTGGTCACTTTTTGTATAAAGGCCTATTGTGCCTATGTGTTTGCTAGTTTTTGACTGAAGTGAAACTAAGTTTAATTTAAAATGTTGAAATAAAATATTCTGTACAGATGGGTACCTTATTTTTGTGTTTGGTCCATTTAAGTTGTGGATGTTAGAGACGTGAGACGCCGGACCCCTGCTGTTTTTGTGACTGAATGATGTACGTTAACACTCAGTCAAAGAAGAAAGAGGCCTATGGTTGCACTAGGCCAAGATTATTGGCCTGTCAAAATCGCCTAGCTACAAATAAAAATAATACATTATTACTAATACCCAATTGTAATAGGTATTATATTTAATGTATTATTTATTATAAAATGTATTATATTACATTAATTATAATAAATAATACAACAAAATCCATTATTAGCCTAAATGTATTAGGTATGAATGTATTATTTGTATTTGTAGTTAAACGTTTTTGTATATTATAAGTAATAACAATATGATATACCATTCATGGTTATATTGGTGAGCATCAACATATTCACGTAAACAATCTTCAAGCAACGCCGACACAAGCTAGGTGCCAAATATTGTTGACATGATCTAATTATTACGTACAACATATTTAGCATGTTATAAGTGCCATAATAAAAAGATGGAGCGCCAGAGCAGCGGTTCGGCTGTGGTGGACCAGCGCCGAACATTGCCGGGAACTGCCGAAACGATAGGAAGCGAAACTCCCGTTTATTGTGTGTAGCCTACTTCCTGGTCCAATTATTACAGATAGTCTGTTCCGTCTGCCTCCATGAAACCCATCATCGCTCAGCCTCCGTTTCGGTTGCATCCGATTGTGCGAGAGACGCGATTCGAAACGTGGAATGCAGCCAACGTTGTTTTTCATCAATGTTTTGTCATTGTCTGCAGGAGCTAGGGCAATTCCGTCCGATAGTAGGCACAAATGCGACGCAACTCCTGCTTGGAATTACATTTTCTTTTGTGCACCCAACGGGCAGTTACATTTTTTGATGTGCGATTAATAGGGGAGGAAAACGGGTTGCCTTTCGCTCTTGGTTAGAGACTCAATTTTCAGACTCGGATTCTCCATGCTATCAAGTTATCTTTTTTTACTCGTGACCACTAAGATACGGCTCCAATGGCGTCAGTGTCAAAGGTATCAATATTGGATTACTTTAATATAGTCTTCGAGGGCGAAAATGGCAAGATCGAGTCTAACTGCAAGGCTTGTGGCACAAGAATTCAGGCTAAGCGAAGTGTCACGTCCAACTTCGTAACGCATCTCAAGGTAATGATACAAAATCCCTCCATCCCTTAACTTGAAAGACAACCCCAATATTCTATTAGACATATGCACGGCCATGTCCTGTCGATAAGCATCGACGCGTAAGTAAACACGTACTGCATTGTAATGGTACCCCATTTTTGCACACTTCTTGGGATATATAAAGTAGTTGCACAACTATGTAGTGTCATATATATATTTGATTATTTGTGTGACGTTTTTTTCACTGACCGCATTCCATCTCTTACATTGTTCCCAACACAATGTTTATCTCTCTCTCTCTCTCCCTCTCTCTCTCTCTCTCTCTCTCTCTCTCTCTCTCTCTCTCTCTCTCTCTCTCTCTC
>JAOPJO010000001.1:5096766-5113890 GCA_027123675.1 Molva macrophthalma
GCACGTCCCCCCTGCTGGTCATCTCCTTCAACCTGCCCGCCATGACGGAGGAGGACCTCTCTCTCAGTAATGGACCTGTTGGCTCCATGCTGGCCCTTCTCCCCTCTCTCACAGATTGAAATATGAGTCCAGTTAAAGCAGAGACACGGTGGCCATTTAGCGGGATGAGAGTGCCTGTGCCCGTGGTGCCCGGGGATGTGCCTGCACTCACTGCATGGCTGTGATCTCGGATGTGCACGTGTGCGCACGAGTGTTAGTGTGTTCGTCAGCGACTATAAAGTAAATGTGTCATAATGGATCATTTAAAATCATTTAAAATCCTCTGGTCACGTGTGTTGAATGTACCTACCCATCAACTCCATCTCCACTCTGGTGAGGGGTCGGGATAACAAGGTTGTGGTGCCCCCCATATACAGATGGCCATTTTAAGTACATATATACTGTACATTCACACACAGTCACCCGCACACACACACAATGACACACAAAGATAAATAACCACAACAGAGAGACACACCCGATGCATCTATGTACTGAACATGCCCTGATGAACAAACACAGGACCCCACCGCCAGTCCACAGAGGCTGAACCACATGCGGTCTGGAGGAGAGGCAGGATGACAGAAGGGGGGTTGGAGGCAGAGAGGATGACAAATGGAAAGTTTTAAATTGGACACACCACCAGATTGGTCCCCACGTGCACGCTTAGGCATGATCCATGTGCACAGAGTGGAGTGACACACGTGAACCGTCTCACAAATCAGCGCTCTGACCTTGAGCTGGGCTCAGTGTTCTGTGGCCCCGCCCCTTCCTGGCTGGTCTACGGCTCGTTGTAAACAGCTCATCTCCTGAGGCTGTAGGGTTTACATGCTCCACCGTCTCCCAGTAAAACCATCAAACCAACCTGGTTCAAAGCAGAGGACCGGTGCGTTGGCCGTGATGCAGAGTAAGGACATACAGCCGTAATATTTAGTAGTTTTGCCATGTCAGCCAGAAGGAGTATCTCACCCACCGAGACACCATACCCCATTTACAGCCAAAAGGGGAAACAGCTCTTTATAACACTTCCTAACACTTCATATAAAGCCTTCCTCCTTTGGGTCCTTCACATTGTGTCAACGTATTTACGTTCTTTGCAACACTAGGAAAAGTATACTTCCATTGCTTGCCCTCTTTCCCCTAGTGAGGTAGGTCTCATATTACTGCAGTGCTGGCTTACGATCCTTCAGCCCCACACTCACACACACACACACACACACACACACACACACACACACACACACACACACACTCACACACACACACACACACACACACACACACACACATACAGGCGACAGGACTGAATACTTAATAAGGATTGCGTAGTCAACACACAAATACTGGATTCAGTTTCACAATGAGTCGGTCGGGACATTTAGACCCCGAGAACATGAGTTGACCTTTAATATACCAGGGTTACATCCTCAAAGTGGCTTCTGTATAAACACGTGTGTGTGTGTATTTGTGTAGTTAGAGAATGGCCGTGAACTTGTCATCATGCAGTAACTTGTAGCCTAACAGCTTTCTGGCTGATCACATATTGATCAGGCGTTGACTGGGTACTTGTGGAAACAGGGGGCGTCAACAAGTAACAAAACAGAGACTGTCTATGCTGAAGGAAAAAATACAAAACAATGGAAGACAATATGAAATGCTTCCCCCAAATGCACACAATCATCCTGTATAAGCATGTTAGATTAATCAATAATGAATGAATCTTTAAGAATATAGACTTTTTTACAATGTATAGATGTTGTTTACTGGGGATGAACAAGTTGTGCTGCCATACCCCCACCACACACATGCACAGACTATGGCGTAGACAAAGCCCAACACATGAGAAGAAGCAATCACTTACATGAACTGGACCACCATCAGGGGCTCTCAATGACGGCTGTTGGCCTTTAGTCTGTTGCATTAAATCCCCAGGGGAGGAAATCTGTGCACCCTGCTAGAGTCACAACACTAAAGACTTCAGCAGCACACACAAACACACAATCACATGATGGCTTGCTTTTATCTTCTGGCTTTTGAAACGGGAAGTGACTCCTAACGAAGGGATTGTGGGTAGTAGTGTGTGCATGTGTGTGTTTCTAGGTATGTGTGTGTGTGTGTGTGTGTGTGTGTGTGTGTGTGTGTGTGTGTGTGTGTGTGTGTGTGTGTGTGTGTGTGTGTCTGGGTCTCGGTCTAAAGGGGGATGGGTTAATGTCAAAGCTAATCTTCTGATGTCCTCAAGGGAGTAATAGCTTGACAGATGCTGTTGTGACAAAAGGCCACTTGTGCCACATCTTCCCAGAGCCGAGATGTGGGTGTGGGTGTGGTGGTGGAGGGGGAAGGTGGGGTTTCCCTCTGACATGCATTTATTTTGGAAGAGCGAGGCCTCCATCATATATCCTGAGAGGCATAAGAAAGTAAGCATGGTGTTAAATCGGGGCAGAACGACTACCGCATGGAATAAAGGAAGAAAATGAAGAAAACAATCAAGCATTTAACAGTTTTTATCTCCTGAATGTTTGTAGTTTCTCTCTAAAATAATCCCTCATCTGAAGAAGATATTTTGGATGGTGTGTTTTGAAAGGTTAAAAAAAGGGTCTGGTTAAAAAAAGTCATCCTAGTGATTAAAAATTATAAATGTCACTTTATCACTGAAGAAATGTTAAAAAAACGGAAAGAAATGTAAGGTCTTCAACAAAGCTCATCTGCAATATAATTTATGTTGAACACTGTTGTTGATGTTGCTGGATGGACACCAGTTCCAGAAAACTGAGAATGGCTAAAGCCAATCAATAAACAGACCATCAGTCCAGGCCAAGATCATTACTACAATTGTAGTGCTCATTCAAAATAACCTTTATAACTTTTCTGCCCAATGTCTGCATAATTTAGTGATAAGTGGTTATAATGTTCTGTAAAGCAGAAGTTAGCAAATCATTTTAATGCTGACACTGTTGTAGATGTATCACACTTTACATCAGCCAGACTATTTGATATCAGCTCAGTGATTGTAAATTAACAAACTCTCACCCAATCATTTCACCTGCATGACGTTAGTTTCCCATTAGCAGCCTCTAGTGGCTTTAGTTGTAGACGACAGTCAAAACTAGGGGTAAAGTGGACCGCAATAAAACGATTTATAAAGAAAAATTCCCTGAATGGATTGACTCGTGGATTGGCACATTTAATTCTTGAGAAACGTTCTACTTCAGATATATTTGAATGGAGTCACTATAAAAGTTATATAGTGTTGGTTTAAGTTGAAGAAAAGCCAAAAAAGGCGGTTCCCAGCGAACTTTTTGTAACCTAACAGAATGCTGTTTCTCTGGAAGGAGACGCCGAGTCCCCTCCCCCGTTCTTCCCCACCCCCATCCACAGCTCTTTTCTAAAACACACACATCAGAAGCCCAAAGTACGCGTCACAAAAGCTCAAGGCCTGTCATTTCATGACATTATATTTAAACATTAACCTGCAAAACGAATAGCTAGTTATTGAATTAAATTAAGATGACCATACATTACAAAAATGTAAAGATAAGATACAACATCAATTTATCAATTAAAAAGATAATATACATTTAAATAATATCCTCTCTGTTCTGCTGTAGTAATACAATAAACACTATTTCTACAATGACTTATTTTTAATTTATATATTTTGTGTTCTGATCATTGCAGAAATAAAGTTTCAATATTGCTCTTTTATATAGCTATATAGCTGCAAGACCAATATTAAATAATAACACCTTAAAATGTCTGTGCATGCATCTGTGTTGGTACTGGTCAAGTGTGGCCCCTATGATCTATTAGTGTTCTTTAAGGTTACTTTTAGTCTTGGTAACAGCAAAGGCACATCCAATGGAACAGGAAACAGGCGAATCGATAGAAGAGAAAAAAACATACTTGAAAGTTGATTGATTTTATCTGATAGTCCACCTCTCCATACATCCTCTACAAAGTATTGACATGGCATGCAAAGACTATGGTGCAGCCAACTGGTCAAAACAAGTTGAACCAGTTAGGGGTCAATTCTGGCCAAAAAAACAGCTGCAAAAGTGTTCAGAGGACAAGGTGGAGGGCCAGGTACAGGTAAGCCCTGCTACAGAAACACCAACACAGTACACATTTGTGGTTAGATGTATCCAGTGTGTTGTTGTAATAAACCTATTCAGGTGTGATATGTAGGTCTACAGGTCATTAATAGTCATGTGTCACTCCTGAAAGTGTTATTCGATTTTAGATGTTCTACTTTTTTGTGATGTGATGTGTTCAGGGTGTCATCGAACTTTTAAATTTTTAAGTAATTTGAATATGTGTGTAGCTAAAATAACTTGTTTGTAGCCTATGTCTTGCAGCAGGGTTAACATAATATCTGCCTAAAACATATGTGTTTGCAATATGGTTCTTTATTTGTGCAGAATGGAGAGCTCCAAAGAGAGTGGAGAAGAAACTAGTTTGCCAGCAGGTAAATAACTTCATAGGACTGTAGGCCAAATGCACACTGGCTAACTGTGATTCAATTTATTAAATGTTCATCCTTGTTGTCTATTTTTCAACATGGGAACGACACTTCCTACTTTTAAAAAGATAGGATAAGTTAAGTAGGCCTTTGTACTAAGAATGCTGAATTATTATGTTTTGTTAAAAAAAATTGTTGTTGCTGGGATCCAATGTTTTGCCTTGACTGTTCACATTGGTGGTTGTAGGCCTATGGCGAGATCAGCTATGTCTGATCTGGGACTAAACTAAAAAGTGGTTCAAATGTGATTAGAAAATAATCCGATTTGTGCCACTTCAGCCTGCAATGCGGACATGACAGAGGTACTATGTTTAGGGCCCTTTCACAAGCTTAGTTTGGTTAGTCCAAATAGGAATGAATGTAATACTTTTAGTTTGTTTCTAGGCTAGTGTGGTTTGGTTTCACAGTGCACCAAAGTAAGCGGAACAAACACAAAAATCTGTTTGCTGAGGGGCGTGTTGAAAGGAGCAGCGCTGTAAACCTAAGTATTTTACATCTTTCGAGCTGCAGGAAAATGTGGAAATGCTCAAGTCAGATTTGTTGACCTTATCATGACAGGCACTGGTTTATTGTGTGCATGTCCCTTCTTCTATCACATCGTTTCATTCAAGTTTTTTGTTAGTCCCATTTTTACTTTACCTTTCAAGTCCGCAGCGATTAATATTTAGATTCTTTCAATTAAGCAAATGATCCACCTTAGTGAACCCTTACAATTTTGGTAGTTTTTTGTTGCAGTCATAACTAGAAATAAAGTTAGTATGTTCAACATGTTCAAAAAAACGTTTTTGTTGCAGTCATAACTAGAAATAAAGTTAGTATGTTCAACATGTTCAAAAAACCTAAGCTAAGTCTGGCACATAATTTGCCATAAGCTAGCTAAATATGTAATAGTAGCCTACCTTTGGCAGAGCCATTGACAGCCATTGTTTCGAAACCATAGGTTTCTGTGCTTTCGAAACATTTTATTTAAAAAAGCATTAAACTAGTTCATTCACTACTTCATTCATTAGACTATATTGACAGCAAAAGGTGCACAAGAGGACATTAAAGTATTAGCTGCATTTGAATTGTGTTAAGTTGTGTTCAGTTTAAATCAATAAATCAATGAAGATTGATTCCCGATCAATTGTATCAGCAATGGCTATAATGTGTGAGCATTTCTGGGGATGGGATTTAGATGATGTATTTCAACAATGATGTTTGGTTAGTTCACTCTTCGTTCTCTTCACTATAGAATGGAGTGTAGTGTCAGACCCAGCGAGTTTATTTGGTCAGATTGTTTTCCTTGTTTTGGGATGCAACCCAATAGTTTTTATTTTTTTAAACCGATCGTTTTTCAACCGACTCCATGTTAAATGAGATGAGATGTTAAATGAAACAACTATTTGATGATAATGAACAACTTGTTAATGAAAATAAGACACCTTGGATTGCATCATTCATTTAAGGGCCTCCCTTATTATGGACCTGTCTGTTGGCCACTGTAGAAAAACTTCCATGTGTTTTGTCATGAGCAAACGTATTGTCTCGGATTGGTTGATTATATTTATTGATGTTTGTTTTTAATGATCGTGGTCTACAGAAGATGCAGTCATCACTAAAGAGGCAGACCACCTGGTTCCTTCCACCTCTGAAGGGCTCGTCACCAGTGACATGTTCGCCATCGCAGGGCGAATGATCGGACGTCCTTTCTGCATGGCGGGCCCAGCTTCCCGGGCTTCAGTCCCGCTGTGCTGCATGTCCTCTTTGGAGGTTCACCAGAGAGTAACGCTGTAACGCTGGAGGACTGTCCAGATATTGACATCTGCGACAGCATAACACTGGTGAGTCAAAGTGTAAAACCGGCTTTCCAGAATAAATACATTTTTTACAACGTACATTTTTTTAAATACCAATAGAATGGACTTTACAAAAAATAGGATGAAAAAGTTGAACCTGTCTCCTTCCACTTAAATTCATAAGAGATGCAGTTGCAATATCTTTAATAATTTGTAGTCCATCCGTAAGACTATAGGGCAATACTTCCTTAGTTTCTGATGTGGTCTGTGACTGCTGAGCATGGTGTAGACTAGACCCACAAGTCAGTTCTTTGCTCAACTAGAGACTGAGGACAACTCCCGTGTTGTTGTCCCGTCTAGGGGTCCAATACCAATACCGATTATTAGTAATCAAGGAGACTGATAACTGATATTTCAAACAGATATACATTTGCAGTACAAATTTGTAGCACTTGAAGAAAAAAAATTTGCCCAAATGGGCCGTTCAGAGTTGTGGCCTGTGAGACCTAGCTGGTCACAATGTGGGGTAAAAGGCAGTTTTGGAGAGAGGAAGTTATGGGGAGGGGGTTAGGGTTGGGGTTAGGTTAGGGTTACACCACTGCGCATGGCCCTCTTTTTGCACTCAAGATTTTCACAAAGCGAGCCCACGGCGCCCCCTGATTGATTGAAGTTCATATCTCTTTACAATGAGTTTAGATGAATTTATTGCAAAACCTTTTATTTCCAATGTGTTTCAATGGCACATTTGATGATGCTTTGTGAACCACTTCCTGTAGGGCTAGAGGCCCCACATTTAACATTGTATATAATCTAGAGGCACTCTTTCATATAAAAGAGACCCCAGGTCTCCAGCTCACTCCCTAGTATCCTCTATCACACCTCTATCACCTCTATCACACTCCCAAGTCATTCTGTTCCCCCACATACAATAAGTGTTTGCATCACTTATTGTATGTCTATGTCTATGTTGATAATTGTAGTAGCCTTTTAGAATGTTTCTCATCTGCCTTTTACTTTATTGATTGCATTTACGCTTCAAAAACATTTAAAGCTGCATTAATTTGTCATGATTATCTTGATAAACAAAATGTATGTATACAATTATTATGGCAGGCGGAGGCAAAGTAAACATAAACTTCCGGTTGCCCCACAAAAACACATTGGCCTAGTCCGTCCCAAAGAAGAAGGATAAATGTCATCCCTGGGTCACTTGAAAATCTAAGTTTTTATTGAAACATCATCCAACAGCGGTATTAATGTGTCATGATTATCTTGTTAAACAACATTTATTTATAAAAGGAACCTTTGGAATGGATTTATTTCGGCGGAAGCAAAGCGAACATAAACTTCTGTTGCGCCCTACAAAAACACTTCGTCCTAATCCGTCCCAAACAGGGGTGTAGTGGTAGCAGCAGTTTACAAATTGTGAGCAGTGGTTGGCATCTGCTCACTGTTTGTGTTCACTCTGTTCCTCCTCTCTGTCTCTCCTCTCTGTTCCTCCTCTCTCTCTCTCTCCTCTCTGTTCCTCCTCTCTCTGTCTCACCTCTCTGTCTGTCCTCTCTCTGTATCTCCTCTCCATTCCTCCTCTCTCTGTCTCACCTCTCTGTCTGTCCTCTCTGTTCCTCCTCTCTCTGTCTCTCCTTTCTGTTTGTCCCTCTCTGTCTGTCCTCTGTCTGTCTGTTCCTCTCCCTGTATTCTTTACTTCCTTAATCACTGCCTGCCCCAACACTGTCTGCAAAACAAAGTTTTAAAATTAAGAAAAGAGAAGGTTGTTTTGTTTCATTGCGCTCACTTCTCAAAGCGTGCCGAGATCTTTTGCTGGCATTGGCAGGAGGAGGCTTGCTTTTTTGACGTTTTAGAAATCGCATATTCTAAATGGATTGTATATCCATTTGGTAGTTATCCAGACACGCTAGTCAACCTTTGACAGATAGAGCTGGCTAGCAAGAGTAAGCCCCATTCTACGTCTCTGTTGTGTGCCCGGCTGCTGCAGGAGACGATGTGATTGGTCACAGATACTGTGTCACAGATACCGTAAATACTAATAATGCAGTTCAACTTTGAATGTACTACTGCACTGGTTAAACAAATCTCTTTACTGTAACACAATTTAAAGTTGTGTAAACTCTACTTAGAGGTGCGTAAACTCTACTTAGAGGTGCGTAAACGCTATTTCCGAAATGTAGGAGGTGCGTAAAAGCCAGTTATGTGCTACAGCCCCGGTCCCAAAGAAGAAGAAATGTCATCCCTGGGTCACTGAAAAATGTATTAGTAGCTCAGATGACTACACAATGCAAAGACATTGATTCAAACAACATGCATAGAAAATGTACATTAAATATTGCATTAACTACATACTAAACATCATATGCATTCACTCACTAAAGATGACGAAAATAAAATGCACATGTATTGCTAGAAGTTGTGTCAAAACGCATTTTAATACTGAAACTATCTTAAAATGTGAATTGTGTGATGATGAAGTGTTTGGTCCTAATGCTGAGTTGTGATACCTTGTTTATTATGTATGTTTTAATTTATTAATTATAGGTGCAGTAGCTGAGACACAATAGAGGGTATTTATTTTAGAGTGGACAATCAATTGAGTCAAGTCAATTACATAACCATGGATATTATTTAGCTGCAGTACATCTGTATATTAATATTTTCAATATCTTAAGTAGTGGGGTGTTTATTTGTATTACCTGGTCAAGCTTAAAAAGCATAGAGATATTCCTCATGTTACTTTGTTTTCCTCTGGTGTAGCACTCTGATCTGCAGACGAACAGTAGCTCCATGGCCATTTCATCTCAAATCAGATTTGTGTTTGCAGTGTAATGACAGCTATAGCGTCAGAGCAGTGACTGTATGATTCAGTCCCATACGACCAATCCTAACGGTGTAAAAATATAAAACTTAATTTTATGATCTCTTGTTTTTTTAATGTTTTTTTCTTGTGGTATTTACATACATGATACTGTATATAGTATATAGTTTAGTGATTCGTTCTTCATGATTTAAGCTTATATGTGGAATTTCAAACGCACTTTGTACACTAAAAAGATGCATTGACATTCTTATTTCTATAGCTATGGGAATACTTGGAAGAAAAAAAAAAAACGACTACAGTTCTGCACTCTGTCCAGTTGTGTTTTGGAAAGTTGGTTGTGCAGCACATTGCAAAATGTTGTGTAGTCACAACAATTTTGATTGAATGCTCTAAATATTGTCAGCCTCATTTGCAAGTTGCTTTGGATGCAAGTGTCTGCTAAATGACTCGGTGCCCATGTATAATACGTCTCCTCTGTACAGTTGCTTGGGACCATGCACCAGATCAGCCGGTTCAGATGGGGTCTGGAGGAGAGGGGGTGTGGCCACTCCTCACCCAGAGACCAGACCTCTTCTCTTCCCCAGGGAATCAGAGGCACAGATCACGTCACACGTACGTTTGACGAACAATCATGTCATGATTGCTCGTGGGGATCATTGCACTAATAAATTTTGCCCGCGGTACCAACTCTGTTTCAAGTGTGAGTCGTAATAGTTGAGATACAGTAGGATACCGAGTAATTGTCTAATTTTTACTGAACAGTATATCTTATAATATGATACTGTTTTCAACCTGGTATCTGTCTGGTATTCAATAGCATGTCCATTCTTTCATTTTATTTTTATGTAACTCAAAGTGAGCCCTTTGGTTGAGACTTTTAAGTCACTGTTGATGGATGACATTTTATACTTTAATCGTTCTATTAAATGATCGACTCTGGGTCGATCATTTAATAAATCTGGGTTTATTTCATGATGATGACTATTTATCACAGGTAAGTTCTGCTAACATTCCTCCATAGCTTTGGCTTGCTTTCCACTGTCATTACTTCCCAGTTAAGTCGGTTTATAACGGATAACTTCCTTGTGCGTCTATTAGTCTGAACAGCTTCTCCACATCAGCAGGGAGTTAAAGTTCCACATGATAGGTGTGGCCTCTACCTTTGGGGTGGCTGCCAGCGTACTCTCTGTTGAAGAAACAGTATTGTATAATGCAACTCACAACGTTTCTGTGCCCAGTTTGAAAGCACATTTTTATAAACTTGCAGGATATTCACTGGCAGAATATTCGTTCCACCCCTCATAACTTAAATACTCTGTGTCAAACCAATGCACCCGCTTGGTTGGTGTGATGCAACCGCCTCTAATGTTGTACACCCGTCTTACGTGTAAAAACAAAACAAGTGTGTAAACACACTTTAATATGCAGCATGGAGACACATACAGGTTATCAATGTGGTATAAAAACGTATGTTGTTTTCAATTTGAATAAAACAGGAACGACTTCCAACCAGTTTATTCTGTTGTGAAGTGAGATCATTTTTAGATCTTTAGTCACAGGATTGTGTTTGTGCAGATACAATAGACCGGGATGTGTGTATGGATGTTAAAAGGAAGTGTGTAGGCTCTACTTCTGCACACTAGCAACACCCTCCTATTCTGATCACATGTATCAAGTCAAAACTATTAACTAACCAGTATTAGTAGAAGTAACAAATGGGATTTTCTTGAATAAACTCCCATTAAACATATTCTCACATTTAGTTTGCATTGCAAACATGTCACCCACTATTCATGCAATGTCTTGCTTGCTTGTTTTCTGCAAAATGTGATGCACAAATCAAAAACCAAATACTTAAACCAACAAATGTTTTGTATAATTTCACTATCAAGGATAGAAAACAGCATTTCAGAGATTAACTCAGCCACAAACACGTCACAAACAAGTCAACATCCATCAGATGAATCTATGTTTGTCCATTAATGTGATCCCTTTTCTAAAGAGTGTGAACATTCAAGTTAATTTAAACAAATGGGTAGTGCTAGATTGTGTTTGTCTTGGGTCGTGTTGAGGTCAACAGGCTGTGAGAGGGGGGTGTGTGGAGAAGGTAGAGGTTACACGTCAGGGCTAACTAACCTGCAGTCTATTGTCATTCCTGGTGGGGATGAGTTGTTCAACCCCAGTCCCTCCAACTCTCACCCACAGGTCTGCAACGGCAAAGAGACAGACAGGCAGGCAGACAGACAGACAGGAAGATAGGCAGACGGGCAGGCAGAGAGGCAGGCAGACAGACAGACAGGAAGATAGGCAAACAGGCAGACAGAGAGGCAGGCAGACAGACAGGCGGTGAGCTGGAGGTGGGGGTGTGAAGGATAGATGATTTTGGACCACATTGTGTGGCTGTCGGCCATAACTGTTATTTATGAGACCTACATTGAGCCAAAGGACGATGAAAATGAAGAAGAGGAAAATGAGGTATTTGCAGAATTTTTGGTTACCTGAGAATGTTTATCGAAAATGGTATTTCAATTGTTATCATGAATAAATTATATGACGCTTTTATCCAACTTGGAATATTTTTGTATTCACTCCAATGTTGAAAGTAGACTTTGGTTGTTCTCTGCCTCACTTGTAGTCATGTTGGATAAATGCGTCCACTAAATGTAAACGTAAACTTCTTTGACTGTAAGAACTTCTCTGAACAGTTTGAACTCATGCTTATTATCTATCTTTGTTGATACCCAGCATCGTCAGCTGAAGAGCTTGTTAAAGTTCTGGACCGGTTGGGAGATGCCTGCTGAGAAGATGAAGGTGGACACACTTGATGCTGCGCTACCCTCGTCCCTAGCTTGCTTCGAAAAGCTGCGGCTGCCGAGACATTACGTCAAATACAACACGTTCAGAGATGAGCTGCAGGCGTGCTTATCAACTGTTCACAGTGGGTTCGAACTCTCTTGAAAATAAAAGACATGCACTTGGTAAATTTGAAGTACCATATGTGATTATGTAAAAAAAATATAAGGATGTTCTTTTTGGAAAGCATCATGGGTATTCAGAGAGGTACTTTATTAAAATATACAAATTATAGAAGTTATTATTAGTTAT
The DNA here is from genome assembly GCA_027123675.1 of Molva macrophthalma. Lineage (NCBI taxonomy): Eukaryota > Metazoa > Chordata > Actinopteri > Gadiformes > Lotidae > Molva > Molva macrophthalma. The sequence continues at coordinate 5,109,035 of JAOPJO010000001.1, forward strand.
AGTAAACATAACACAGCAGCAGTAGCCTAGCGTCATATGTTAATGTAATATGTTGTTTTGGGTAATATGGGTATGTTTTTAAACATACATAAACATGGGATTTTACACCTGTATTTTTTCTGAATTACGCTATTATTTATTTATCTATTATGTTGAGGATCATATGAAAAGTAGCTAGCACTAGTTCCAAAAGTCCCCTGATGATGTCATGCGATCATTTCCATATCTACAGATCCGGAGTGGAAGAGTGAGAGAAGCTCAAACTATTTACATAGAATCAGTGAAAATAATATTTGTTTTACTGTATATGTATTATTATTATTACATGAGCGCTATGGCGCATAAAGGGCTTGTGCATCAGAATGCATCAGATTTTTTTGTTGGCGATTCTCCATCTTTTTAAGAGTTCTCAAGAGTGTTGTCGTACTGTCAAATCCTACATTAAAAGTCCAGTGTGTAGAAGTTAGTTGCATATAGCGGAACGCACTTGGAAGAAATTGAATATAGCATTCATAAGTACATTTTAATTAGTGTATAATCACATAAAATAAGGATTGTTGTGTTGTCATTACCTTAAATTGAGCCCTTTACATGTACATGGGGAGCGGGTCCTCGTCCTTGGAGGCCACCATGTTGCACTCCCATAGTTGTACAGTAGCCCAGAACGGACAAATGGCCGTAGAGAGAACGCATTTAAAACGGAGTTGCAGGAAGGATTTGGACGTGTTCTCCGCATGGCTACGACTCATTTGAGATTATTGTGTTTAGCACCTTCGTTGTGTAGCAGAGTTATAATGAGCGATGTTGTTTGTTCATGAAATGCGGCACACAGCGTGGCGTTATAATATGTATCCAAGACACTTATCCCTCTCAGACATGGACATCAAAATCCACCGCTGGCCAGACGGAGCTCCACACATCCACACACACCATGGCATTATATATAAGTGTCCGAGAAGTTTAACGCTCCCTCTGACGCGGACATCAAAGTCAACCGCTGGCCAGAAGCTCCACACGTCCTCCCACACCGTGGCGTTATATATAGGTTTCAATGCCCCTTTCATATTAGTGTTGTAATATATTGTAGTTTGCGTTGTGTGTGTATAGCTATAAAGTGTTTCATAAAGTGTATAGTATAACTGGTGGATCAGTTATAGAAGGTAAAAACGTTCATTATAATAGTGTCCTTATCTCTAAATAATAAAATGCAGCATGTCAGAAAGAGAAATCATGGTTGCTCTGTGGTAAATGTAACGTAAACAATCATAGCGTTCAGTGGTAGCAGTAACTAACTAGCCGACATGACGCTGCGGGTGGTAAATGTTTCCATGGTTACGTGAGCTCCAACAATCAGACTTCACTGTTATACTTCAGGATTATGGGTAATGTAGTAGGTCTTCATGACACTGTGAATAAAACATGTTTTCTTAAAACAAGGTTGATGTGGCTTCTACAGGAACATATAACATCATTTCAAAAAGCTCATAGCTCAACCATGGATGGTTACAACATTATGGCTAATAATAGAAATCCTCGATTCAGAATATTATATTACTAATATATTTCACTTCAGGAACCTCACTGTTGAGCTCTATTGCTGTAAAAGGATGCAGTACCTAAAGTGTCCACACAGTGGCAAATGTGGGCCAGACACAACAGAGCAGAGGCCAGACCACACACACTTCTCCAAAGAAGAACCAACGGGCAGCCCAACTAGAAAACATTTTCCTCCCAATTAAGCACGTTACAGTGACATTTAAATGTCATTCAATAGTTAAATAAAGGTCATGGTGATGATAAATTTGTTCGGCTGTGTTTATTAGGGGTATGATTTAGGAACATTCTCATTTAAGGTTAACCTTAGATAGATAGTATAGAATTGATCACACACACTTTGACTACTAAGGGGAAAACATTCAAGAAAAACTCGTTCTGTCTCATCGCCCTGCTCTCAGGACAGTACAGGAGAAAGGAATCTTTACACTGCAGGATTTAGAAACATTTCGGTTGTTACACAATGCACTTCTCTTTCATATTCTCAGTGTTGTTTCTCTTTACCTCTTTGACTATTTTTACATTGTTTTTGTTTTGCCATTTTTTTTGTTTTGCCGTAAAGAAGAATGTATTGAAATTTATTGAAAAATGATGTATTTTTTCTTTACTATTTCCTTTGACGATGTGTGTGACGATGATCTCTCCTTCTTTCTGTCTCTCTTTCTTTCTGTCTGTCTTTCTTTCTATTCTTCCTCCCCCCCTTCACGCCCTGCCTCTCTCTGGGCTAGTCTGCTCATGATCGTCAACACGGCATGAGCTCCCAGACATGACTAGCACCACCCTCAATGGCTCCTCCCTCCCACCACATTTACTTGGATTACTGTGCAGAGTCTGACTCTGCACAGCACACGTAGAGTCACAGTCTTACTTTTCTTTGTTTTCACCCCCGTCATCTCAACTGCTGCTGTTGACCCGGGGTAGACCATCCTACTTCTACAGTTTACCTGGTGAACCTCTGGCTTTATGAGCTGTACCTCCCCCTGGTTTAAAATAAAGGACTGACACATTTGACTATTTATCACAGGTAAGTTCTGCTAACATTCCTCCATAGCTTTGGCTTGCTTTCCACTGTCATTACTTCCCGGTTAAGTCGGTTTATAACGGATAACTTCCTTGTGCGTCTATTAGTCTGAACAGCTTCTCCACATCAGCAGGGAGTTAAAGTTCCACATGATAGGTGTGGCCTCTACCTTTGGGGTGGCTGCCAGCGTACTCTCTGTTGAAGAAACAGTATTGTATAATGCAACTCACAACGTTTCTGTGCCCAGTTTGAAAGCACATTTTTATAAACTTGCAGGATATTCACTGGCAGAATATTCGTTCCACCCCTCATAACTTAAATACTCTGTGTCAAACCAATGCACCCGCTTGGTTGGTGTGATGCAACCGCCTCTAATGTTGTACACCCGTCTTACGTGTAAAAACAAAACAAGTGTGTAAACACACTTTAATATGCAGCATGGAGACACATACAGGTTATCAATGTGGTATAAAAACGTATGTTGTTTTCAATTTGAATAAAACAGGAACGACTTCCAACCAGTTTATTCTGTTGTGAAGTGAGATCATTTTTAGATCTTTAGTCACAGGATTGTGTTTGTGCAGATACAATAGACCGGGATGTGTGTATGGATGTTAAAAGGAAGTGTGTAGGCTCTACTTCTGCACACTAGCAACACCCTCCTATTCTGATCACATGTATCAAGTCAAAACTATTAACTAACCAGTATTAGTAGAAGTAACAAATGGGATTTTCTTGAATAAACTCCCATTAAACATATTCTCACATTTAGTTTGCATTGCAAACATGTCACCCACTATTCATGCAATGTCTTGCTTGCTTGTTTTCTGCAAAATGTGATGCACAAATCAAAAACCAAATACTTAAACCAACAAATGTTTTGTATAATTTCACTATCAAGGATAGAAAACAGCATTTCAGAGATTAACTCAGCCACAAACACGTCACAAACAAGTCAACATCCATCAGATGAATCTATGTTTGTCCATTAATGTGATCCCTTTTCTAAAGAGTGTGAACATTCAAGTTAATTTAAACAAATGGGTAGTGCTAGATTGTGTTTGTCTTGGGTCGTGTTGAGGTCAACAGGCTGTGAGAGGGGGGTGTGTGGAGAAGGTAGAGGTTACACGTCAGGGCTAACTAACCTGCAGTCTATTGTCATTCCTGGTGGGGATGAGTTGTTCAACCCCAGTCCCTCCAACTCTCACCCACAGGTCTGCAACGGCAAAGAGACAGACAGGCAGGCAGACAGACAGACAGGAAGATAGGCAGACGGGCAGGCAGAGAGGCAGGCAGACAGACAGACAGGAAGATAGGCAAACGGGCAGACAGAGAGGCAGGCAGACAGACAGGCGGTGAGCTGGAGGTGGGGGTGTGAAGGGAAGGTTCCTTACAGTTAGGAATGTGGATGTGGAAATAAAGAATGGAAAGGGAGGGGTGTGCTGGGAAGTTCTGGTAGAATTGGCCGGGACTCCAGAAACTTCTACCTCACCACATTTTACTGCTTGATTACATCTCAGTGTGCCTCTATTGAAATTACTTTCACATGACTTCCTTTAGCATGAAACAAACCATTAGACCACACTGCTTAGCAAAGCAAGAAATAGCAGAGCAAAGTGTTGTTTTTGTACTGTGGCGTTGGGCTCTCTCTCTCCGCAACAAAGCATTTCTTCAAATGCTTTGTTTTTTTTTATTGAAATGAGAGGGATTGGAAATAACCTGACTAAACCTCAAGGTACTAAATGTTAGGATTTAAAGGAATTCCAGTAATCCATTCAAAAAAGTACTTATATGTAGCACATTACACATATTTATATACTGTATAAATATGTTGCAATTATCTTTCATTAAAAATAAGTACCTCTTCTAATGGCATTTCACAAATAACATAGTTACGGGTCTGGTTAATAGTGATAAACTTTAGATTAAATATTGTCCCTTTTCTGCATCCTACTTTTGGACTCATTGTTTACCATCTCCATCCCCTTGGTCCCTTATCTTTTCAGTTAGCCAACTGTTATCTCATGTTTAGGTATTGTCCTCTAAATGTCTTTCTTTACTTTAAGCTATTCCATTCTCAAACTTAAAATACTTTCTTCATATTTGTTAAATTAAAAGCAGATGCGAGTGGGGAAAAAAAGATTGAGTTGATATTACATTCTCAAAACAACCCTATCCACCAGGCCTCTACATGCTACAAGTGCCTAAGTGTGTGTGTGTGTGTGTGTGTGTGTGTGTGTGTGTGTGTGTGTGTGTGTGTGTGTGTGTGTGTGTGTGTGTG
>JAOPJO010000001.1:5115338-5126880 GCA_027123675.1 Molva macrophthalma
TGATTGGCTGATTAGAAATTTGCGTTAACGAGCAGTTGGACAGGTGTACCTAATAAAGTGGCCGGTGAGTGTATATTCCCATGTTTAAAACAAAAATAAAATTATTTTGAATTCACTGCGCCCATACACATTAAACATATTTATTTTCTGCACTGTTTTTATGTAGGCCTGGCATAAGAACGGATGCTTCCGATGTGCCTTGTGTGGGAAAGGGCTGGAGTCAACTACATTGGCTGACAAGGATGGAGAAATCTACTGCAAAGGTGCCACCTAGCCGTCATCTGTAGAACGTTTCATATCACAACACAATATGCATGTCAAACACCAATAACAACCGCACCCCCACAACATTCAATGTCGAAATTGTAAGGGATGTGCTGCCATCTGCTGTAATTGTGAACAGATTGCAGCTGCATTTTAGGTCACAGTTCTTAAGGTCCTTATACATCAGATACGTAGCAAGTTAACTATCAGAAAAAGCTCAACTAAAACACGAATACATAAAAGCTAAAACAAATATGCGGCATTTTCCAATGATAATCGCGCCAGTGAAAAAGACAGATGAATGTAGTTTACCACCAGAGACATAATGTTACCTTTGCCATTTCCTACAACATGTACAGTGACCATGGTTGTGGTCCCATTCAGCTCCATCATTTGAAATTATTTTATTGACTCAATGTTAAAGGACCTTTAGGCTTGTGTAAACAATACACTAATTGATTGATTTACAATACAACTGATTTACTTTGGAGACTCAAGGATAGCAGTCTTGTTGCCACATGCTATTGGCTATTATGAACTAGGGAACTAATGAGAAGTGCACTATTATCAGATTGTGATATGCAACTATTTACCTCTGTTTCTCCAGCATGTTATGCAAAAAACTTTGGACCCAAAGGATTCGGCTATGGAGTGGGTGCAGGGGCCCTGGCTCACACTTAGTAGAGACCAGCTTGTAGTCTTCCTATGGCCTTAGAGCAGATGAAGATAATCAAAAATGCTGCACTACAGCCTCCTGTCATTGGGATGACCACCCTGGGAAGGACTGCTTAGCTGCCTGAACGACATTCAATCGCTGAATATACGAAGCTTGCAGTGTGAATCAATTTCATGTTCAACTTAAGTTTTCCCATTATCAACCTCTAGTGTTTTGAGTTGTAGCTACATTTATAGCTATGTCATTTTCAGAAGCCAGTTACTGATGAATGAACCAGAATAAAACAATTTACAAAGAAAGATTCCTGGGACAGATTGACTCATGGATGGGTGCATTTTATTCTTGAGAAACCTTCTAGTTCAGATTTTGCTATAATGGAGTAAACAGCTGTAGAAAAGCTGTAGAAAAGTGTCAGATTTCAGTAAAAATCCGTGACGTATTTAACTTATGAACAGCGATAAAATGCAATGCAGGCACTATTCTTCTTGTTGACATTCACATCTCCCTACTAATGATGTTAATGTAATGAATGCAGGCAGAAATAATTAATTAGGCAGATTGTAAGCTTGTCGTGGGCTGAATAAATGTTGATCATACATGTTCTTTTATCTTCTAATGAATGCCTAACATCTGTGTCAGAGGGTGTGTGTATTGAGCATTTTAAAGACACTTTACAAGAACATCGGTGTCCATAAAGGATGTTTTAGCGCGTAGGCTGAATAAATGATAATAAATGATTTATTCTGTCATTGGGCGGGTGAAAAGGGTCTTAATTAATGTATATGATCATTTCTATGCTGCTGCATATGTAGACTGTTTTGTACATGGTAAGTACATGTGCATGCCGCTATCTGATAGCCATGCACTTACGTATCCACTTATACATGCACATAGTCTAAATAAACAGCTTTGCCCTCTTGGATTGCCAGTGTGTTACTCTAGATAAGTTGCTGTTAATAGCTGCCAGCTAATGCTATCAGTTTGTTAGAATGTTGTTAAGAGCCATCTGAATTTGAATAATTTCATTAATGAGTTGGTGGTGGGGGACACTATATCCAAACTGAGAAAAACCAAGCATCAACTTATTAACCCTAACGCGAGCTTAGATGGAGCAACAATGCCGCAATGATGTTGTGCTTTTCTCCTGAAACCAACTTGAACTGTGAGTAAACACTGATTATTAAATCGATTGTCTATGTTTCTGGCATTATTACCCGCTATGATGCTCAACTCTAACTATGGGTTGGCTAGCTAGTGTAGCCTCCTGGTTCCAATGTGTGTGTGAGTGAGGGAGAGGGGTCAAGAAACAGAACCAGATACTTTATTGAAAGTCTGTACAGAATGTTATGTTGGTGACAAAGGGGCAAAAACGTGCAGCACTATTATTATTAAGCAACTTGCATGTCAGTCAGAAATGGTAGAGGCACAACCGGTTAATTCAATATGTGCGCTTAAAACACCTATTTTGTAAGTGGGTGAGGCCTCCAGGACATCACAGAGACATTGTTTTCTCGGACAGTTTCCCAGGAAGGTTAATCCAGAACTGGAAGTGTGGAATCGGGAGCACGACCCAGAGTGTCGACGATGCAGCACGACTGGCTGGCGTGTTCATGTCGGCCAGGAAGGGGAGCAGAAGCATCGCCTTCAGTCCGGACAACTTCCAGCCAAGCAGAAGGAAGCCTTTTGGGGCTGAAAGGGGTGGTCAGATGCAGAGCAGAACCTTAGAACCATTAGATGCTACTTATTTAACGTAGTAGGACACACATAGTACACATGTCCAGCAACCAGGAGTTGTACGGAACCTAGACCTGCATGCCACCCGCCAACAGGGCAAAATGCAGCTGAGTTTGTGCCAGTCTTGATTGGTCAACGACAGGAAGCCTTCTTAGATAGTGGCAGTTTTCAAAAGCTAAAGTTATCCAGTCTTGTCCCTAAAGAGAATTGGAGTGATGGTCAGGTCAGCATTAGTTGTATTCATGGCGATGAACTACAGTATCCTTCGGCAGATGTTTCTCCGACAGTAGGGGGACAAACCTACCTGTTGTCTGTTGTGTTAGTGCCTAGGCTACCGTAGTTGTAGGGCTAGATGTCCCCACTTAAATGGACCTCATACACGTTTTAGAAGATTTGGAGGTAGAGCCAACACCCTGCAATATAGTTACAACCAGAGCAGAGATTGCAAGGACAGCTCTAAGGGAGTTGCCATTTAACTCAACTTAGAGTCAGGACCAACTATAGTCAAAACATTTGAGGCCTAAGGATAAGGGGCATCAGGGCACAGCTAGGAGGAGAGATCAGGATGTGCCACAATTGGATAGGCTAATAGATGTTGACCTTTCCTCTGATATCAAACATTTGCAGAAAGCAGACCCAGCGTTAAAACCCTGGTTTGATAAGGTCTCAGAGATAGAGTGGGTGCCCCCGGGAAATGTAAGACAAAATACATCATTAGAGACCATGTGCTTTGCAAGCGTAAAGGGAAGAATGAGGAGATTGTTTTACCACAGTCACTAACAATTGGGGTTATCAATCTTGGTCACTCAGTTCCTTTGGCAGGTGACCTGGGTTTCAATAAAACTGTGTGCAGGATAGCTAGACACTTTTCATGGCCAGGGATGTATACTCAAGCGCCATATATTGTAGTACATGTGAAACACGCCAGCTCACTACAGCTAAGGGCGTACCAAGGACCCACTTACAACCATTACCCATTGACACACGGTGAAGTTGGCATTCACCGACTTCACCAGGGAGAAGGGGTGGACCACCACACAGGCAAGGGGGATACCTCATCTGATGTCTCCCCTGGCAGCGCTCCTCTGTCCGGGCGCCGGATGGGGTCCGAATGACAAACCGCTGCCTCCTGACCGCCTCCAGGTACAGCTTTTGTCTGTGCCTAACAGAGCGCTGCGGCTGTCCTTGCTCTCCTCTGCCCTGTCGGCCATGACAGTTGGCAAGGAGTATTTTGGTCCAGACGACGTGGAGAAGGTGGCCGGGTTCTGACAGCGGGGCAGCAAATGGCGTGGGCCGCCATGGGTCACCGCGCGATGTGACTTACCCACACATCGGTTCCCGACAGGCTGGGTCTCATCCAGGGCCTGCTAGCCACGGATGGGCTGTTTGGGTCGCGGTTCGTGGAGGTCCTAGCCCACCATCAGTCTTTGAGAGAAAGACTTTTCCTGGTTTGGACCGATTGTCATGGGGACCCCGGGGAAGCAGCTGAAGCTGGCGCCCACGTGGGACTGGCCTCCTCAGTCTTTTTCTTTCCTGCCTAATAACGATTTTTTACCCATTCTGGATCTTCGTGTTTTAAACAATTCAGTTGATGTGAGGAAATTCTTCTTTATTCTTTGGCTTTGCCATCAATTTGGAAAAGAGCTCCCCGCTTCCCAGCCATTGGCTGGTCTACTCGGGGATTTGCCTAGACTCGGCCATGATGACAGCAAGGGGCCCTTTTAGGGCAGGTGGCTGCTGCCCACCCTGTGGTACCTCTGGGTCTGCTCTTTATGCGCAAACTACAGCGATGTTGCTTCTCAAGGGGGTTCCCCTGGGCAGAGTAACATGGTGTTCTACACGGACGCCTCGTTGATAGGTTGTTACCTCTCCCACTCAGTCGGAGAAGAGTGGCCAACGCCACCTGCTGCACACATAAATGTGTTGGAACTTTCCACAGTGATGAAAGTACTTTTATATTTCTCTCACCTGGTGCAGCACCACCATGTTCTGATCAGAACAGACAGCGTGTGAGCAGCGGCTTTCATAAACAAACAGGGGGGAGTGTGCTCCTCTGCCCTCTGCCCTCCTCTGCCCTCGAGCTCTGGCTGTGGGCTCATCAGAAACTGCTCAGCCTAAGAGCCCTTCTTATCGCAGGTGCCCAGAATTATTAGAGCGGACCTCATATCTCGCGGCAGTAACATCGTCTGACATTGTCAGACTGATCTTGCAGAGGTTCGGGTTGCTCAGGTGGACCTGTTTGCGTCCAGAACACCCACTACAGGATGTGTTTCTCTCTCAGCCAGCAGAATCGTCCTCCATTGGGGGTAGATGCGATGGATCACACGCCTTGGCCACGGGCTCTCTTGTATGCATTCCCGCCGCTTCAGCTGATTCACCCTCTTCTAGAGCGGATCAGACGGGAGGAACTGTTGCTTATTCTGGTGGCCCTGGAGAGCCGTTCAGCCCTGTGGTTCCCAGAGCTAGCGGCGCTCTCTTGCACGGTGCCTTGGCCCCCGCTGGTCAGACTGGATGCACTTTCACAAGCGCACGGGACAGTTCACCACCGACCAGTTGTTGGTTTGGCTTCTGAGAGGTTGATTCTGCAGAGCAGAGGTTATCAGCACTATTCAGAGTGCCCGCGCCTTCCACCTCCTCCCTCTACATGGCAAAGTGGGGCGCTTTCTCTAAGTGGTGTGACAGCAATCACGTTGTCCCATCTCTCAGTGAGGTGGAAAGTGCTTAGTTTCTTACAGTCCTTAAAGGAGAAAGGCTTTTTACAGCGTGGGTTATCCAGGGTTGTGGCCCCTTGTACAGCTTAACTCAAGGGCGTACCAGTGGAAGACATTGACACGGCTGTGTCACGGTCTTCCCCCAACCCCTTTTACCACTGATACATGCTGGACATTACCAGGGGCTCACTCAGCCCCTCTGTGTTGGAGTCGGGGGCTCCTCCCACGGCTTAGGTATAGGCTTGCCCCTCAGAGCTGTTATGATTCATTACAGTCCTCTTCACTTAAGCCTATCTCTCATGTCAACCGGAGGTTTCTCAGCGTTACACTGGAATTAAGAGTGACTATTCTTTACTATGGTTACAGATTGTAACCGGCGTCGTTAATATCCTGTCCTCTAACCATTGGTAATGTGTGCTGTTTGGTATGTTACCCCTGTCTCTTATTTGCTTTGCATTTATTGAGCAGGATATGTGTGATATCGTGTGCTTGTGTGGACTTTTAGTCTGTCTTCGCTAGAGCTAGAGCTCTTTCTGTTGCTTTTGAAAAAGCCAACTTAAGCTGCTCATTGTCACTGTTTTGCCTGCTAGCGGAATCCACCTTTCCTCCTCTCGTTGGGAGTGGACGTATGAGGGGCCTTGTTGCTCACCGCAGTTGGCTTGTGTCTTTCCTAGCTTCACCCGCAGTGGTAGCGGATGTAGGAGAAACCTTGTTACGCTGCATCACAAGTTACGGACTCACTCGATTCTCTTATTCATCGCTTTGCATGTTCTTAGGAGAAATTTGAGGTTTTTATTTTAGCTGTTGTGTTTTGCACATTCACAGCTTATTGAGCCCTGAGACTTGGCTCCAGCAAGGATACATACGTTGGGCTCCACTTGCAGCTTCACCTTCGCCAATAAGGCGAAGCCTAGACGGCGTAGCCTACATGAAATTGGACGATAGTTACATAACGCTAGTTCTCTGATTGTCGACATAGCTGTCTAGTTTCCCACCTGCTGTACCCTCCATTGCTGAAAGAATAGTGTGGAGGACGAATGCTGGTCTGCACCGCACTATATACACTGTGCCGTGGGAAATGTGGGTGGGGCACACATTGATTGGTAGATTGTTGAATTTTCAGTGCATGCGAGTGCATGCACAAGACAAGCCCAGAAGGCGAAGCCTTCAATCATAGAACATAATATTATATATTATTACATAATAATAATATATATACATAATATATTATATTATTATTATAATAACATAACTATCGATCGGTGATGGATGCGCGGTCATGCCCAGATGTAATCCTTGAATGCAGGCCTCTTCTTTTTCTTCTTTAGTTTTTATTGGCGGTTTGTGAATTGACGAAGCGTCATTTTTAGGCCTCTAGTATCGTGGTTTTGGGGAGTGCTAAAGAAGAGTGGTAAAGGTTCAACACGTGGTTTATTCAGAGATACAAGGTAAACGGACATGCACTCTGGAGGTGGTTCATGAAGCATCTGCAGGATCCAGGTCCGACTTATCTCAGACCCATAAAACTGTATATGGTGTTGACCACTCTGTGTAGAGGCAGTACTTGGTCCAATGAGGTTCTTGTGACGATAGGCGAGACAAGTGGCCTCCGACCAATCAGACAACCGCGGTCAGCAGGGGCAGATTATATAGATGATCTAAAGAAACATGAGCACAACAGAAAGTTTGAAAGCTCAACTATTAAGCTAATTGATAACTAGGGTCAACCAAAATCATATTTTTATTAAATGTATACAGCATTGTTTGTGTGGCCATTATTGCAGCAGACCTCTTTACAAATGTGAGTGAAGAGCCGTTGGGAGCCGTGGAGAGCCGTTGGGAGCCGTGGAGAGCTGCGGAGAGCCGTGGAGAGCCGTGGCTCAGCTGAGTTCATATCAGCTCAGAATGTGGCGCATGCCCAGGCGTTTTGAAAGACAACAACATTTTGACTGAAATACATTTCAACGTTTTCTTTCAATGTTTTTCCTCCAATTTATCAAATTTCGAATGACAATGAATGCAGTTGTGCCGCTGGGTTTCGATATCTATGTGAGTCTACGCTGAAACGCTGCCTGTGTGCTGCCCAGAGTTCATCATCTCACGCTCCATGTAGTCTCCCGCTGAGGGGCTCAAATCGCTGAATGTGTGTTGGAAGAAAAGCTGAATTAAACTCAGATTTTTAATCACGTGACATAGCTAAATTACACACATCACATGATTATATTAGAGCGGCTATATTATACTAAAAACGATATCCAGTTTGGCAGAAGAAGAAGCGTTTTCAACACACAAGCAGGAAAGTAAAATATGTTCAAATAACTTCAAAAGCAACGACATTGCATGCTCATGGGTTGGGTGAGTGTGACACTTTTATATGTAATTAGTGAATCTTAGTGTTACAGCCGAAACACTAAAGCAGGGCAGTCTGTGTTTAGGTCGGGGGGGGAGGGTCCCCCTGGAGTGTTGTGGGTCAGTTGGGGTCACCATGAGGAGGCAAAGTTCCTTCTCAAATTCTTTTCAAAGTTATCTGCTGGGGGGGCTTTCAATTGGCTAGGGGTAATTGCAACCGACTGCTAAAATGTATTCCCATGCCTGCTGCGGGATACTTGGTTGCATACCTTAAATGCACAAGTGGTGCAAGCAGAACCCTGCTTTACGCTGTCCCATTACAACAGTGCCCCCCCCCCCGACCGAGCTGGCGTAGAGGAGATATGTTAAACACTTTGTTTAGGGCAGAACCATTTAGTGCATTTGCAATTTGGCGTAGTGCAACATTGTTATCGCAGGAGGTGCAATATTTCTTAAAATGTCAACATGCCATTCAAAATGAAGGATTTTGGTTCTGCAGAGATGTCCCAGCCTGCAAATCGTATACTACAGACTTAAGAAAACATCTTTGTTTGGAACAAATCCCTGCTAAAATCACCATGATCATTTTAATGTTTTAACGTGAAAATGATAATAATGACTAATAAACACTAAATTCTACATTGGGAATCATGTCACAATAGTAATATTAGTCAAAATAATCACAATTAGATATTTCTTGCAAAATCTATCAGCCCTAACTTTTTCAAAGTTGTAGTACTCCCAAGTTGTGTTGTTGTAGTGGTATGACCATGTTTGTCATTTCCATCCATTTCCTTTTTCCTCTAGACTGTGATCATGCAGGTATGCAGGAAATGTGAAAATAGCTTCAACGTTTATATGCTGCCCCAGCATCTAGAGGATTGCACTGTGAATGCTTTTAAAAAGTCCTTATTTGTTAGAAATAAATTGGATTTTATAGTTTGCGTATAGGGCTATAGGGCTGGGCGATTTGTCCAAAGTCTTCTATATCTCGATTGTTTTTCACGATATAGCATGTTTTTCTGGGAATTCAATATATAGTCCAATAAAATAACCACATCAAAAATTAACATAAGGTTCATTATAATGATGTTCTTATTGCCTTGATAAAGTTTTTTAGCATTGTGATAGAAAAATATTCACGATTGGGTGATTCTAATGAAGCCAACCTAAGCTATAGCCTGGCATCGCCAGACAAATTGTAAACTACAATTAGTCTGGAACCTCTCTGGACGTGATTGGCTAGGCCAACAACCAATCATAGCAACAAAACGGATGACGCAGCACTGAGCAAAGAAAAAAGTAATCAACAAAATCTTTAAGTGCAGTCGTTTGTTCTTCTTTTAGTGAACATATACCGCCCAGTTCATTTAATACTGTCTCGATAGCAGAATCAACAGACCGTTCTACATCAGTGGCAGCCATCTTTGTTGTTGTTGAGATTGCCTCTACGGCGCTCCTCTGCACCGTCATCGTATTTATCCTGCCTCATATTAGATAAATGGTTGTGATTGGTTTATTTCGTACCGGGCAGAAATCTAATTGTATGGGAGGGGAGCCAAACCTTATCTGCAGAGCAAATTAAACATGAGGTTCCCAGGCTACCTAAGCTATGTCAGTGAAAATTGTATGGATATACTCATGAAAACTTAAAATAATTAACTTTACAAGTACACAATGTCTATTATGTGGGTCAGTTCATTGTTTGGTACCAAAATAGTATTTTATATGTTTCTTAAATGATTTTTGAGTCACAAATTCATTACCGTGCATCCAGAGAAATGCGTCCGGGGAAAAATGTCATGGTTTCCGTTCAATTTAGCATAATCGATATTCAAGCAAGTTTATGAAAATAAATATCAATGTTTAAAACTGTGTAATTTAACAGATTATAATCAGATATTATGGTTTCCAACAATGTATAAACAAATATTTGAAGAAAACGAGTGCCGAAGATGCAGCTTTCATTACCGTTGCACTGTGTTCATGGTCCTGTCCTAATCACAGCGTTTTTTAAAATAAAGTTGTTTTGACCCATAATGCACCACAAAGAAGAGGACACAAAAGATGGCTCCCTGCAAACCAAAAGATGGCTGACAGGGCCGTGACCTGACGTCTGAACACTCTTTTGTTTTTGTTTTTTATGTCTCCGTTTACATTGTTGACATTTTCACGGGACAAGCCCATAAGGCGAAGGCTAGACGGCATAGCCTACGGCAAATGAATATAAATAAATATAAATATAGATACGCCCTTGAGTAAAGCCGTAGAAGGGGCCACACCCCGTGTAGAGTGGGCTCTAACACCCAGCAGTGGCAGTAAGCCCTGCCGAGTGTAGGCTAAACACCCTCACATTTCTAGCAAGACAGACGCTGCATAGAGAGAGTGTGGCCCTTGGGAGCTTCGCTATAACACACAAACAACTGTTGTGTGGATCGGAATGCCACCAAGCGTTGCACGTATATCGGCAGTGCCCAAAGATGCAACTCCTCTGACTAACTAGAATGAGGCAGGGGCTGGAAAGCGTTAAGCACAATATCCCTATACCAAAAATAACTTCTGATGTTCTCGGGGAGGAACTCAGGATTGGGTCTAAGCAGCACAACGATTGGGTCTAAGCAGCATTAAGCAACAAGCAGTCTGTCTCCCCCTCTTGGTGTTTTTGTGTCCAATGGGCGAGGCAGTCCATTATTTTTCCCCGGCTCTTCACCTGTTACAAGATGCACACCTGCCATCCATCTCCGGTCGTCATCTCTGCTAGCTCTGAGAACCACAGGGCTGAACGACTCTCCGGGGCCAACAGAAAGAGAGGCAGTTCCTCCTGTCTGATCCGCTCTAGAAGAGGGTGAATCAGCTGAAGCGGCGGGAATGCATACAAGAGAGCCCGCGGCCATGGCATGTGATCCATCGCGTCTACCCCCAACGGAGGAAGATTCTGCGGGCTGAGAGAGAAACACATCCTGCAGTGGGTGTTCTCTCTGGACGCGAACAGGTCCACCTGAGCCGTCCCGAACCTCATCTCGGCAAGGACCACCGCCAGACATGTGGTCCACCTTGAAGTTCTGGGCACCTGTAATATGCAGGGCTCCTAGGCTGAGCAGGTTCTGATGAGCACATAGCCAGAGCTCCACAGCTGCTCGGTGGAGGGCAGAGGAGCACACTCCCTCCTGTTTATGTAAGCCGCCGCTGACTGTCTGTCGGTTTTGATCAGAACGTGGTGGCCGCGAAACCAGGCGAGAGAAATGTAAAAGCACTTTCATCACCGTTAAAAAGCTCCAACACATTTATGTGTGCAGTAGGGGGCGTCAGCCACTCGACTCCGACCGAGTGGGAGAGGTACGTCCACCCTGAACCTGTCAACGAGGTGTCCGTGAAGACCACCACTCTTCTCGCAGCTTCCTCTGAGTGGCTCAGGATCAGTAGATAGTCAACATAAAAATAAACAAGTTTCCTTGACACATGAGCGCCACCTCTACAAACTTGGAGAAGGTGAGTGGGGCCAGAGAGTAACGGAATGGCAGGCACTGGTATTCGTACACCACACCCATGAAGGCATAGCGGAGAAACTCCTGTGAGCCTTGAGAATAGGGACGTGGAAGTAAGCATCCTTGAGATCCAGGGATGTGAACCAATCACCCTCTCTGTGAATTCCCTCACAGTAATTCCCTTGCAGTAACTGACTTGTTGAAAACACGAAGATCCAGAATGGGTCTCATCTCCCCTGACTTCTTGGGAACCCGGAAGTAGCGGGAGTAAAACCAGTGGCGTCACTCAGGGGTGGGGGGGGGGGACCTTGACGACCACCTTC
>JAOPJO010000001.1:5126980-5141020 GCA_027123675.1 Molva macrophthalma
CCTCCCCACTGGACGTGCCTGAAACACCTCCCAAGGGAGGCGCCCAGGGGGCATCCTTGCCAGATGCCCAAACCACCAAAATTATTTTCTCAAAGGTAAAACTTTATTTTTGTAATCATGTCAAATTGGTTGTGGGAGTGTGTGTGGATGATGGCTGGTTTAAGCAGCCTCACCTGGCCGAGTCTGACTGGACTCCGGGGCTGCACACCTGTTGCACATTGAGTAATCAGTGTGCACAGGTTAAACCAGCCATCTCCACACAGACTCAGGGAGAGACTCTCCTACATGGCAACATGGAGCACCAAGCCATGTATCATTATCTACAAACTTTACAATAAACCGGCTTTGACATCACCACCCTGTGTTTGGAGCAGCCCAGTCAAAGTCCCCAAGGTGGAGTCTGGCAGCCACATGTGTGGCATGAACTTTGCTACATTGGATTTTTGATAATGTCCTTTTGATTACAGTCCCCTCTGCTTCTTACTCACTGTTAATTATTGTTAGTTAATTATAACTACAGGTGTATTAATCAGAATTATTTTACCCTATAGTCAGATTTTGTTCTGAACATTGTACGGTGGTATTTGTTCTTCATCTGTTAGTTGATGATAAAATGGGAACTTAATACATTGCCTTTCAGCATGAATTAAATTGGAGTCAATGCCATTTTATATGGATGGCATTATACACAAGGTATTTCTTTCTTTATGAGTAGAATGTTTATGGTAAATGGTAAATGAACAAGCATCTACAACAAATGTATTTGAATTGAAAAACAATCCACTTATATTCGTCAGTGATTGTAACTATTTCAAAATTCCAGGTTCAGAAAGTAAAGGTTGTAGCATATTTTTCCATCTACCTTTGCAGTAAGAGCTAATAGCAGCTATTCGTTTTACCACTGGGTGGTGCTATTAAGCACCACGATTTACTAAAACGATGTACGCTTTTACACTGCCACCCAGGAATTACACCCGAAGCGTTTTTATTTATGAGACAGATTTACGGTTTCGTCTGCCTTGTGTCCTCGTTTGTCGTTGGCTTCTTTACACGAATATTGGTGTTGTTGATGTATGGAGACCTTTTATGGGAAGATAAAAAACACTGGGAATGCAAATAATTTGTATACATTTTAATAAATAATTGTGTGCAGGCAGTATATTCAATTCAACTGTACAGTGTCGTCGAACAACAAATAAATTGTTGAATGGCATTAATAAAGCTATTGCCACTTGAACATTTGCAATGAAAACAATTACCTCATTCGCTTTGTTTAAAGACAAACAGCAAAATGCAGTTTGTCTACTGTAAATAAGAACAAATGGCATACACACATCAATGTAGACCAAAAATATGTTCTTTTGACTGACTAACTTTACATTACAAATCATGGATGTGTAGCCATTTGTTCCTGAGAGTAAATGGGTTGGTTTTGTAAAACCTTAATGAACAAAGGAGGTAGACACTATAAGAACACATCTTCAAAGCTTGCATGTCCATTTTGTTGATAAAATGTTCCCGACCTCCAGGATGGGTGGTGTAAAACGGGTTTTAGAAAAATCCAGAGCGGGAGAGAGAGATCCTGGTTCATATCCAGGGTTCAGGATAACTCCTCGGCCCCTTGGGCTTTGCGAAACGGTTCCCAAATCCTGCAAATGGGTTTGTCTTTTAATCCAGGTTGTAATGTTATGTCATCATGTGTATCGTGTATAAAAAGTGTCGTATTAATTGTACCAAATTTAAACCCCGAGCTGGAAGCATCGTCAGCCGGAGGAGGTTGGGTTCCCAGTGGAAAAGGTGCAGGTGGAGGGGGTGGTTTAGCTAATGATAAACAAAATGAAAATGTTAGTTTTCTACTGCTAAACAAACGCCTCCTGTGCATTTGCAAGAAAAGGGAGAAAAATAAAATCATATACCTACATTTACCTCTGGATCTGAAGAATTTCAAACTCTAGAGAGAAGGACAACAAGCAACCGATAAAGGAGTAGAATATAGGTTAACGTCAATACCATGCAGAATAGACCCTCTCCACAGCCTCTTAGGAAGTGGCTTGGCGTATGTTTGGTTTCTGTCTTACCCTGGTTCTAGTCATGACCTTCCCGTTGTTGGCGTATAATGTTTTATTCTCCGAGGTCTCAGTGCTCACAGAGTCCACATGCTGCTCCACTCCTGGATTCAGATATTACACACACAAACACACACACATTACCTTTTAGTTATTTTAAACAATGAGAAACGCATTGTGAATATGTGTATGTGAATACATACATTTTTTATTTATTTCTTATAGCATTTTGTTTTAAGAACATGTGCTTCCTGTATGATGTTTAGATGTGTCTAATGATACGAAGTGAGTCTAAAGGCCGGCTCACCACTTCCTGCTCCACTGAACACCACAGAAGGAGGAGCCAGCTGCCGAATTACAGCAAAAGGTTCTGACACACACAAACACATGCACAGTTTATGTTTAGAACTTGAAGACAAGACAACTTGAAAGAAGTTGATGTCTTGAAAAATCGCGTTTTGTCTTGAAAAATCGTGTCTATAACTAAAGAAGCTTAAATGTCAGTAATATTAGCACTGGCGTTTCAATACATTTGCAGAAAGAAGGAATAATGGCCGCCATTAAATTACCGAATGATGTTGTTTACAAAGCTGTTATTTACTGTTATGTTAATAGTTTTTTTACTGCTCACCTTGTCTTGAACTCTTTGCACGAACACTCTGAAGGAACAGATGAAAAATAAGCAAGTATTAGTGTTACCGTGTTTGTGTGTGTGTGTGTGTGTGTGTGGGGTGATCGTAGAGAGTATGACTCACAGGTTCAATCACATGGGGTGCATCATGGTCTCAACAGGAACAATGCTTAAATTTGACTTCTCATAAAAAAATGAACTAAAACTACAGATTATGACTGACAGTTAAATTTCTTTATCTCTCTCTGTGCTATAAATAAAGGGTATAACTTAAGACATTCCCAATCACCTTGCTCCTGGTCATGAAAACGAAATCCAGGAACCTCTTGGGCTGAGGGCTGCCGGCCCACTCAGAGGACGTTCCTAGCCGGGGCCCCGGGTCCTGCAGGAGGGCGCCGTTTTCATCCACTGTTTGGAAATACAAAAACAGAAGAGACTCGATCAATGAGTTGTCGTGGGGACCCAAAATGGATGGTGATCCAGTTGGAGGTGGGTCGCTTTCGATGAACGAAAGGATCCCCAAATCTGGCGTGTTCAGAGTATTGTTGGTAGGGGTGCGTGTGGTTGGGTCCCACGGACACACTGAAATGGACCTTTGGGTCCTGAGATGGAAAACCTGCATCTGTAGACGTTTAGAATGTATTGTGTTGTTTCTCAAGCTCATTTCTAGTACCACTCAAGTCAAGGTCAAACCACTCAAAATCGAATGATTTTGGCGGGGTTACAGTAAATGTAACATGCCATTACAATAGTGCATTAGAAAGACCCACTGATGATGAACATGTTGCCCTACCTTCCTCAGTGGCCAAGATGAAGGACTCTGGAGATCTGTGAGGAAGTGGAGGGTTCATGCCCTCTGTGAAGACACGCAGGGTTACCACCACTGACAGCATTTCCCATCACTGTAATTTGCTCTAATTTCCCCCTCACATTGATGTTGAAACTGCATTTTATTTGCATTAGAAAGGGAAGATGGCAGTATCTGCTACTAAATATTATATACAGAACCATGTTGTAAATGTTCCAAGGTAAGGTACCATTGTTAAGATTATAGTTGTAATGCAATAAGATTTTAAGAGCTCGACAGAAGTGGTCTCCAATCTTAATTTTACCTTGTGGAAGGAGATTCACCTCTGGTTGTACTGGGGCAGGAGGAGGAGGAGGAGGAGGAGGAAGGTGGCTAGAACTCATATTGAACCGGCCAGCTGAACAGGAAGCAGTGGGTGGAGCTTTATATTTATACACTTCACGTGGTCAGACAACAGTCATTCTCATACACACTAGGAACACAAAAAAATAGTATAGTTCTGTTTTTAAATAAAAATTATAACATACCAGGGGAAGTTATTGATATTTTGAGGCTCTGAAAAAAAACAAATCCAGACAGCAGCCCATCAGAAGGTATTCTCTGTTGTCGAGTCTGTAAATTGACTACCAGACTAACTATTATTCAATATTTTGAATATATTTTGTTATTGTGAATGATGTATTTATATGTTTATTTGTATCAGCACTGTGTACCATTCGCGCCATTACGATGCTAACTTTGGTGGCACGTACAGCAATGTAAAGAACTGACCTTGCTCCTGGTCCAGGGTTTGACCTCATGCTGAGTGGCAGGGGGCCTCAACGAATCACAGCTCCACTCTGAGGACATGCCCACTCTGTTCAGACCGACCAAGTGGCTAGAGGTAAACTGCTCCAGGAGGGCTGAGAGACGAACCAGAGCCATCATATTTATACTCATTGAATCATTCATTTCGATTTCTATATATATTATTCATATATTTTTATACTGGAGTGTTCCCACCTACCTTCATCATTTGCCAACTCATAGGACTCTGGGGTTCGTTCAGGGAGTGGGGGAGCAGGTGAGGGGGGGCTCCCTGTGCCTTGAAAGAAGAGCAGCTTAATCAGCACTTATCATCATAATTCAAACTGTACGGTCATATTCAATCAAGTTTAATATGGTTAAAATTATGTCATATCTGCCCATTTTTCTCACCTCCCATTTCACTGCTGGCCAGAGCAGCAGCATTTGGGGGGATAATGACCTGCAACAAATGACCTGCAACGAAAGAAAAACAGGAATAACGAGCCCATTAACAACAGCACAAAGATAGAGCCTGTGTGTTTATTGTTTATTATGCCTGGGTGTGTAAACAGGATGTAAATGCAAATACGTAGAGAGAAGACTCACAAGACACTTTACCAAACAGCAATAACAAGACCACAAAACTAACAAAATTCATAATAATTCAAAAATTTGCTCAGGAATAAAACTGAGTGACCTGATCTTTTTAATTTTGAATTCATTTTGTATCTATTTAGTATCTTACTATCGCACCAACCTGGATCATTTTCAATTTCAAGTACAAAAAATACTTCAAGTTCACACCAACAAAAACAAAGCACACGCTCTAAGAACACAACTTCCCTACATTGAGGCGGTTATGAGGCGGTTATGAGTGAAAGCAGACATGTGGGAGAGGTTACCGGAGCAGGGGGTGTCCAGTGCCGGACTCTGGTCGATCAGGGTTAAAGTCGGTGTGTGGAAGCTGACCGAGTCTTCCATCAAACAATCCAACGGTTCCTCCAGCAACGACGCTCTCTCTGGGGTCCCAAAGTAGGGGTCTTCCACCGTCAGGCAGGCGGTAGCCAGACGAGGCATGGTTGGTTTGGGTGGCACTTCGCTGTCCTCTTGCTCATGCCTCTCTTCCTCCCTTGTGCTGCTTATAAGTCCCGGGCCGGGGCCCTCGTGGTCTTGCTCCTGGGCTGGGGTCATAAACTCAGAGGTTCTCTGTAAAAGTTCAAGGGGTGGTTGATGTCGGTGGTGGTGGAGTGGTTGTGGTTGTTGTTGTTCTCCTTCCCTGCATTGGTAGTCGTCTCTGTTGGAATGCGCTGAAACCTTCTCCTGTGCTGATACTAAAGGCCCATGCTCAGTGGGTCCAAGCACCTCCATTACAGTTAACCTGGATGCAATGAGTGAAGTTTGTTGAAAATAATAATCAAAGTAAACATGTACAAAAAAAGAATAATACAATAATAGTAAATATAAACAATAATAAATACAAGATATCGCATGTGATATAAGTTTGGTATCAGTGCTGCACCTTGGACCCTGTGACTCTGGATCCAGCGAACACTGTGAGGCTGGCATCAAGTCCGATTCTGCCTCTTCACTCAGGTCTGATTTCTCGTTGGCACTGGCGGCTGGGCTGGGGGACGCGGCCGGCTGCACCTGCAGGCCGTCGTTCAACCACATGAGTTAGCACGCGGGGAATCACATTCACCGAACATGTTTTCACCAAGTAGGCCTACGCTCTATGCAAAGTAGTACTGGTAAGCATTAACTTCATCATCACTAGAATTTAATTCATGAAATTATTTCAAGCTCTTAAAACAATGACAGACAACAAGAGATGGTTGACTTGATTTACCACACTTGATTATGCATTTCCTTATATTCTTTTCCATTCAAAGCACTCCATTTTCTGATGTGACCCTACTCCTCTTGACCGCTTTGTGAGTGAATGTATTCAAAGCACAGAGTAATGAATACAGTATTGATAGGCAGGAACTTTAGAAACTGTAACATTTGCCTATTAAAAGTTTCCACTTCATGCTTACCTTGTTTTGACAGGCCGGAGAATCGAACGACTGCAAGTACTTGTCAAACAGGAACTTGACGGTTTTGTAGACCAGCTCATATTGCTCCTAATTCCCCAAACATAAAACAAATATTAATAATAAAGCAATAATGGGGAAAAAATGGAAGCAAATTACCTTTAAAACTGACGCCATAAAAACAGGTGTTGTTTGATAAAGGATGTTTTATATAAACCTTTGTTTTTTCAAATAAGAGGAAGTAAAAGAAAAAACAAACGACTGCCACCTTAGTCTGAACCACAGAAGGCCTCTGTGTGCGCATGTATTGGACGAGGTCATAGATGCTGAAGTCGGGTGGGAGCGTCTGAAAACAGGGAGACATGTACAAGTCCATAACTGTCAAGATGTGTGCGGCGAGATAAGATAGATATTGCGAAACGAAGTGCTCGGGTTACCTGTCTCTTCACAAGGTTCCACGTGTAATCAATGACACACAGGGCTCCTGTTCTTCCACAGCCAGCACTGCATCAAGCACATACGCCAATATTCAATTCAACATTATTTAAATGACCGATGCCTACAGCAACACGTTTTGTTTGCCTGGTATTATAATAACAACAACATCAACAACAACAATAATAATCAACATCATCATAATCACTGCCATTATCTATCATATCCAATGTTAATCAAGACATTCAGGCATCCAACTCAGTAAATTAAGTATCTTATACAAAAACACACCATGCTCTTTTGGTCTTGGGTTTCAACAAATGCTGATATTTTAAATAATTTTAATTCAGGTTTAAAGGTGCTGTAGCTAAGATTTAAGAGCTATTATTTGAGTGTAAAGAAATGGAAGCCATCCGTCAGCTATTAATGATTGTAATGCTCTGCGAGAATATCTGTTTAAGCAGTGGAGAAAAGTATGGAGGGAGCAGTGAGGGAGGGAAGCTTTTTTGGTTGTTTAGTTTAAAAATCTTGCTATTTTTGACTGTGTCTGAACAGCATTCAGAGGAGAGCCTTAACTCATATTGTGGAGTGAGTGACTGACTTGTAAGTGGAGCCTGTTGCCAAGGTTACATTCAGTTTCTGCCAACTCATCCCTCAAAGAGGTGCGGACATTCCATGTGACATGTCATGGAAAGCTTTCTTTAAAAAAACAAAAGTGACTATCTGACCAGTAATATGTTGCTACAAAGCTTTGGTTTTAATTGTTTTACTGGTTGCTCAGTGCTTGTTGCTAAAGGTAGCATTGCACGCTTTCTCATACATTATGTATTCGTAGTGCTTTCAGAAAATGGGGTATCAAATAAGTGTGTGAAAAGGTGTTTCATACAGAAGGTAGGGCCATATAGCCAGCCACAACTGTACTGTGAAACTCGATGTGGGGGAAATGGAGTGTGTGTGCTTTCCTTTCGAGTGGGCTATAGGCTGTAGGCTCAAACACCCAACAACCGACTTCCTGTGTCAAACACAAAGTCGGTTGGTTCTCCAACTCTTTCCGGGCCTAAATCTAAATCTCTTCAAAGTTTTTAAGCAAGGAATTCCGGAAAGTAGAAGACAGGAGAATCGATGAGAAGAGAAAAGATGACAGGTCGAGTGGAGTAGACAGGAGAGGATATAAGGAGAGAGCACATGTTGATAGAGGAGTTGTCACCTGCAGTGAATGATGATGGGTATATCATCGTGATCCTGGCATATCCGCATCTCCTGCAACATCTCCAGGATGGGAGGAATGGAGTCGGGCACGCCGTGATCAGGCCAGTTATAGTAGTGCAGATGGTGCAGCACCCGACTACACTGCAGAGAGTAAACAGCAAAACTATGTTCAACAGCTGCAACAAGTTAAGATCCGAGTCACATGTAAAACTCTGTTATTTTATTCAAGTTACTGTGCATAAAAACATTTAAAACAGAATGTATGCGGCAGTAATTGAAATAATATTGCTTGCACATTGAAAAAAGCTATATATATTCTATTGTCAGCTACAACCAGAACCCACAGCACAACTGGATTATTTGGGATTTGATAAGATATAACAACATATAAGATATGATACAACATTACTTACATTTTGATAGGTAATCCTTAATTTTCTTGTCCGATAGTCCCCTTTATTTTTATAGTAATCCTGTACATAAGAAGGTAGTTGAGATGTAATGCAATAAATAGAACAGAAGATGCTATACAAGCAATGCATGTATTATTTGGATTCAACATTGGCATTCATGTTGTATTAATCAACATACACTATTGTATATTCATATTGAAATTATTATTGGTGGTTCCTCCAGTAGTTTTAAAGGGCCAGTGGCATTGCTCAAGGGGAAGGTTGCTTAGAGAAGTTAGTCAAAAAAGGAAGTGATGCTAAATAAGTACTCACACAGTCAATTGTGAAAGGCCCACAGACAAACTGGTCTGCTTGTGTCTCTGGCCAGTAGCGCTCACACTTTTTCTGTGAAATAGCAGAGATAACAATACACAATACACAAAATAACAATTCACCTCAAACTATGATTGTTCTTGTAATCAGGTACTTGGAATTTGCAATTTCTAAAGTTATATGGTACAATTGGAAGATACCCTTATGTCAAGTACTTTGTTTTATCCTTCAAGGTTTCAGTTTACTTCTTAACTTTAATCCTTAATCTTTTTTATTTATTCCCAAATTATTACATTAGCTTTGTTTTTTCTTGTATGGTTTGAATTTTTTTTTAGCCCACCACCAACTGAGAGTAGTTGGTGGTGGGCTGATGGAGAAGGACTGACATCATGTGCTGCTGATCAAACAGGAAGTAAAGCTCTATTTTATTGTGACCTCTCCCTCCTTACCTATGGACATGTGCTTTAACTAAACCATTAAAGAAATATAACAACTGTATTATTTTGTGTTTCCTTGACCTGCTCTTAATCTTTAGTCTGTATCTATGGCTGCCTGCTGACAAAACACCTGAACATTGTTTGTCTATGTTAAAAAAGGACTAAACTCCTTTTTTTTAAAGAAGCCTTTGCTCTCAACTGTGAGGTTAGTAACTGGCTTGGTCTGGTAGCTATTTCATTTTTTACTTGTGTGGTAAATTAAGCCCGACACTGATACTGTGCTGTCAATATGTCTATGCACACTTCTACTCTGCAGTTAGATAGAAAGAAAGAGTGAGAGGTTGAATATGATGAAGGTGAAGAAAGGGTCTTACCCTCCCCATCTCAAACTCCCGACAGGCCATCACTACGACCTAGCATGAAACAAGACTATGAGAGATGCAACATACAACATGCATATAACATCAGCACACGCCTAGCCCAATATATTCCAAAACAATGACAGCACAGGGACAAACAATATTTTCCATGTTAAGGAGAGTCAGTGCAGTATGATTCTAATGGTCTAAATATAGGATGGGTCTCACCTCTACTTTGTACTCCCAGATCATCCTTAAGAAGTCCAGCACCGTATGAGGAAGAGGACCTTGAGTAGCAATGTAGGCTCTAGAGCCTGATACTCCCTTTGGACGAAGAAAAAGATCATCCTCAGCACTGTCCGAAGTCAAAATATACCACATATTTATTGCAAACTTAAAACTGCACTCGGCCAGTTCTGCTGGCCCCGCTTTGTGTTTTGAGTTTCTTGTACTTGTTTGTCTGCTAGCCAGTGCTGTAGATTTGAATGCATGAAAACAATAGGTCTCAATCAAATCACAATTTAAAGGGCCCTTATTTTACTACCAGATGGGAGTTTGATTAGACATTACAAGCCATTTGATGTATGAGATGTGTGATGGATAGATTAGTCTACCAGCCTACCCAGTGGAATGCACCAACTGGTAGGCTTATCTATCCATCATACATCTCGGTGAAAACTCCCACTTGTGATGTCACTATGTCACATGGCAGGACAGATTTTCAAATGGCTTGTAATGTCTAATCACACTCACACCTGGTGGTAAAATGGGTGCCATTCAATCAAAAAGAAAGTGGGGCGAGCAGAAATTTCTGAATGCAGCTTTAAAGAAATGTTGAATTTCTAATAAGAAACATGCATGCACATGTCAACAGCATATCGTTGTAAGGACGTGACACTACCTTGATGAAACTAGCGTTGATGTAGTCTTCATCATTTTTGCTGGTGTTCAGAGAGAGTTTTACTCTTGTGTGATCAACTAAGGGAGTGGGAACACAACATAATTATGTACTCTTTTGTAGTAGACATTTTATTCCATATTGATATTACCTAATAATATCTATTTGTTACTGATTTGATGTTGTGGTAATAATCACTGATCATAATGTGTAATATATAATATGACCCCTTCACATTGCTCCTGGGTCAAATGGAAGTAAAAACATTGTACGATATAATTTAACATACTGTCTAGTAAGGAAGCATACTGAATGTATCCGTACATGTATTCTATGGTTCAATGTCCCATTAATTAGCATAATGGTATGTATTTATATTTAATCTAAATCTCTGGCTCAATGTAGTATAATTCTTATTGTACAATAGGAATAAATAGTTAGATATAATATTTAATACACCATTAGCCCAGTGAGAACGTTGAAAAAGTTTTCTCACAGGGAACAATGTCCTTGTATCGGTTCTTTTTGACGTTGTCCTTAATCAGTGCCGCCTTGTTTGGGAAGGTGTTGTCATTGCGGTACTGGATGGACTGCATTTTCAACCTCTGGAAACACAAATGAATGCCAATAACTTTCATTGCCGCCAACGACTTCTGCTGGAGAATACAAGACAGGTATTCCCTGCGGATCCACAGCAATACTTTCCAATTCCATCAAGCATTTAATTTCTCCAAACTTATAATACAAATAAACCACTGTTTGATCTTGAACAAAATCCCGGACATACACTGCAAGTTTCAACATCACCATTTTTCCAATGTGGTGCGTCGTATGAGTATCCTCCTAATGATTCATAATATAGCGTTTTGTTGTGGGTTTATTGCTTAAACACTGTACACATGAGTCAAATTAAAGGAAGAGCTGGTCACATGCTGGAAACATTTACAGTTGACATACAAAAAATTTGGTTTGGGCTGTGGCAAGCTGTGCATTACAAACTGTGCTTGGTGGCAGAGACCAAAACCAATGCAGTGCCACTTACTCATGCTCTACACTTCTGTCTGCGCCATTCAAACCATGAGTCACTTTTTTGACTTCAAAACTGTTTTGACAGCACATGCACCCACCAATGACTTGCCAGGGAGTGCGAAACTTGGAGAACACAGCACAACCTCGCCCGATTCTCCCTATCCGTCTTTCTTTTTTTTTCTCTTATTTTGTTCCAACACACAGGCCTTTTTGTTCCAAGTTATTCTGATCTCTCAGCTCTAGAGCAGCTTGTAAAAGGCCTGTCAGACCATCTGTGGCACTGACACCACAGAGTGCTTTTTGTTCTAACAGGAAGTGATGCAATGGGTTTGTTGTCTCCCCCCCTGCCACCCCCGGGGAAGGTCCCAAAGGCAGAATCATGACAGCGACATGCGACTGGTTCCGAGCAAACTGGGGATCGCCGTGGAGATGGTTCCCCGGTGATGTCATCCAGCACCACAAGACTTTTGACTTTATTTTACTTTTGCGTGGCATGCGCTGTTAAATGTACTCAACTCTCATGGGTACAGTTGCTTTTACAACCAGTTTCATTGCATTTGCCTACAGTCCTTCCTCGAATGCCTGATGTATTCATCAAAAGAGGAAGCAAAGTGTCAGTGTGACTTGACTTGTACATACACTGGCCCTAATTCTCAATGTCTTTGCGAATAGTTGCATACTCAACGCAGAAGTTTTCATTTTCCTTTTGTAGTGTTCTCGCTGTGTACAACGCAGATTTGTTAGCGTAAAAGGCCCATTTTTTGGAACTGTCAACTTATTGAGGGCAGACCGTGACACAGCTTAGTGATATCTGCGATGCTAAGCACTGACAAACACCATTCTTATGGATTTCAGGAACTACCTACTAAAATGGAACCACCACGACCGTGTTCAACGATAACAGACGGGGTGAGAGACTCACCGAGAACTCCTCAGCAAGTCCGTCCTCCAAATCCTCTTCTGCCTCCTTGTGCTCCAGATGAACCAGGAGGCGCCTGAGTACCATGGCCTGCTCCTCCATGACTAGCCCAACAGGCAACCTGTGTCTTCCAGGTATGCCAGGAAAACCCCCCAAAGTCCAACTCTGCTCCTTCTCATTGAAGGCGCATCTCCAAATGACTGGGTTTGTTGCGTGGCAGTTCAACTGGGTTGCCCCTAACAACTTATCTAATGCAACTCTCACATCAAGAAACTTCTGCGTATCTGCCTAACTATCTTGTGTGTGTGATGCGTTTGTGTGTGTGATGTGTATGTGTGTGTGTGTGTGTGTGTGTGTGTGTGTCTGTGTGTGTGCTAAGAGGAAGCAAACAGTGAGCTAACAGGTTCTGTGGTCAGATTGAAAAAACAGAACAACTCCAATGCACGCACACACACGCGTAAACACACACGCACACGCACAAACACCCCCCCTATCCATCCACCCCTCCCCTTTCAAACACAGGTTTTTTTTTTTTTTTCTCTCTCACTCTCTCATTGGGTCCTAGATTGAGTCGCATATGTGATTTAATAGACTGTCTGTCAGAGAGAGAGAGAGAGAGAGAGAGAGAGAGAGAGAGAGAGAGAGAGAGAGCGAGAGGGAGGGAGGTGTCGATGAGGCGTGTGGGCGTAGCTGTGTGTAGAACAGGCTGGAGCGGCTGGATATGGTCGGTGTCAAAGAGGCAAGCAGGCGGTTAAGCCAGTTGGACGTCATAGCAGAGCCAGGCATGGAGGAGGGCCAGCCATTCAGATGTGAGCAGAGACACTAAAGAGGTGGAGCAAAGATGCCTCTCTCTATCTCTCTCTCTCTAACTCTCGCTCTTTCTCTCTCTCTCTCTCATGTGGAAAACTCTTCTTTAACCCTTTATGATGTTTTACTGCATGTGTCTTACAGATAAATGATGGGTTGCAGACATAGGGAACCCACTTTTGATGAGTCTCGATGATCAATATCAGTTGCATATAGTTATTATGAATAGAAATAGGGAAATACTGTAAATACATTTTCTCAAGATGACATTTCTTATGATTAAGCCTGGGAGATACAGTGAAAAGGTCTCATCATGGGAAAAAATGGCTCATAACAGCAGAATATCTGATAATAATTATCAGCTATCTGCAGGACATGTTTTGTCCTGTAGATGTCCTCCTTTCTCCCCTTAGTCTCGTTTTCCTGAATTGTCGTCACCTCTGTTAATTACATAATTGTGTTGTCAACCTTTTATCCATGCCATGCTCCAATCATGAAACTAAAGATGCGCCTTCGCTCTTTTAGCCCCGACCCTCTGGCACAATCTTCCCCAATCGATCAGATTTGCTGAATCTTTGAACTGTTTAAAGCGACTTCTAAAAACATGTCTTTAGAGACAAACTTTTCTATTGACCTTCATTCTCTTTTTGTTGTTTTTGTTTTAGTTTCTTTCTTTCTTTCTTTCATTGGGCTGTGTTTTTATTTTAACTTCTTTTAACATAGTTTATTTATTCACTTGCATTTTCTGTGTGTATGTGAAGCATTTTCTAACTGTGTGTTTAAAAAAGTGCTATGTTAATAAAACCCTACTTACCGATTTACTTACCTGAGTTTTTGATGCTCCATATTTTAACCGTTTTTAGTTCTCTCATTGGTTGTATTTGTTCCTGGTTTATAT
>JAOPJO010000001.1:5141080-5151130 GCA_027123675.1 Molva macrophthalma
TATATATTTCTGTGTGAGGGTTCGATATGTAGTGGTTGGATCATTCTTAATTGGAAGAAACAGCACGATGGAGATGGATGAATATCTTAAGCAGCGCTTTACCTTATTATAATATATAAATAAATATATATATAAATATATATATTTACATATTATAATCCTGTAAAATTGCATGAAAGACACATACTGTGTACCTGTGATACACATACTGTGTACCCGTGGGAAGCAGAGCTAGTAATGTCATAATTGATTATACCAACTGTTAGCTTAATTTTGCATTGCTTTGCAGCGAACGATTTCCACTTTGCTTGGCCTCTAGCGCAATTTCCACAGGTGCACCAAATTAAGAAATTATAAAATATACACTTAAGTCAGTCAACGAACATATGGTTGCTTCCGTGATGTAGAGGAATTACAGTTAGAACGTTCCATCTGAAATATAAGATAGCTACAACATAACTACTTACAACTGTGAAACGTCTGGAACCACTCTTGGTTGTGACGGTGTTTCGGGTCGAACCGATTGTTCAGCCTGAATGTATGATACGGTATGAGACTGGAAAAGGTATTAATACCGGCAATGTTTGCAGTTGCTCGGGACTCAGTGGAGTGACATGTACGACCGACATGCTAAGTGGTTGACCAATCACAGAGGGCCAGCTGACCAATCAGATCAGACTGGGCTTTCGGGAGTACAGGCCTTAAAGAGACAGGAGCCATAATCGAGCATAGGCTAAAAGCGGTTCTGCAGCAATGAAGTGTGATTATAAAATAGTAGGTTTTTAACATTGAAGCATGTACACCTATTCTAGAAGTACCTCCATATGAAATCATTAACCACATAAATTAAATAATATGACCCCTTTAATGAATTCGGCAAGCCGAAGCCGCAGCTTCTCTGCGGGGAAAAGCCGTGCATGAACATTCTTGATTCAGAGTGTGCACAAAGAGGAGGGGCAATTCACAGATGGTGGAAGTGAAAGTACCCCCATTAGGTTTGATCCTAATTAGATGAACTATTATTATTCTTATAGCACAATTGTTCACACGACAGGCAGTTTTCTTTAATTTTAGGTTTCAACTGTGACTTCTACATTTTTTACATATTAAATCACACTAACACTGGCACACAATCAATGGCCTTTCGTGTAGCATCTGTAGCCCCACATATCTGTTCAATAAAAAAAGCCTCAGCACCAACGGAAACAAGAGGCTTACAGGAAGCCTCAACCACAACAATCCATTTCTGAAGGAAACGTCTTTACCTTTACCACGTATGTGCTTTGACACCATGAAGATACTTTGTCTGATGTTTCTCGTCACTGGTGAGAGGAATAATATTTATTTTTGTAAACCACTAAATTACATTCTTCAGTTGTCATAAATTCATTTATATCCAGATATTTTAGATCCTTATCTTACCCTCATTCTTTTGATTTGTTATACTTTTTTAAAGGTATGTAGGTTTGTTTAATATAGAGCATTTATATTTATTAACAGAACTGATGAATGTGTACCTCTTTTGCAGTGAGTGTGCAGCTTCAATGTGACAGAAGACAAATCAAGGCAACGATTGGGGATGAATTAACTGTTGCCTGCAGCTATGACAAAATGTATCGGTACTATAAAAAATACTGGTGCAGAGGTAGCTCAAGAGATACCTGTGAGGTTTTGTCAGACTCTAGGAATACTGTCAATACAGAAAGCAAACGTTTTCGCATCCTCCATTATAGAAGTGACAAGCTCTTTGTTGAAATCATGGCTCTGCGGTTGGAAGATACTGGAGTGTACTGGGTTGGCATTGACAAACCCTTTGCAGACATTATGGTCTCGGTAAACATGGAGGTCACTGAAGGTAAGAACCACACTCGTTACACACAACCCTTACTTTGAACTCGGCTGAATGATCCTAATCTGTGGCCCTCCGTGTCTCTGTCACAGTGCCAGTCTCCAAACCTGACCTTTGGCCCTTGGTCCCTCTGGCTCATACGTGCTGGGGTCACCCAGTGACAGTGCGCTGTGGTTGCACCCGGGGAAGCAGTGTTAGTTACGCCTGGTATCAGCATACCCAGCTGCAGAACGCACCTCTTGTCAGCCTGTCTGCCTCTGACCTACGTCTTGACTGTGCCAATGTGGAAGGGGACAGCCATTTTTACTGTCAAGCCAGTAACACAATAAGCAGTCAGACAAGTTCTTCTCTCTCTGTGGAAGTTCTGGTTGTGGCATCGGTCAACTGTAGCTATGTCATTCATATTCAGGGTAGGGATGTATATATATACTTATTTTTATGTTTACAAAACAAAGGTTAATGATTGGCGTAACATGTTTTATTTTTTATTCTGCAGACTACCCTATGTATCAGTGTGCTCTGACTACACCTAGTCCTACACCTCCTGTCACCGATGTTACCCAATATACCCAAATTAGTAGGTCAGATGTCATGCACCAGACTGTTAATATTAGTGGAACAGATCAACCGATAGACAGCAGGTAAGATCTTGTTTGTTGGTCAACTAACTAACTAATTTGAAGTAGTTCACAGCTATATCAAACATGTAAACATTTTCCCTCATCTTGTCTTGCCAGCACATGGACAGGATTCCCATTGTGGTATACAGTGCTGCGTTGGACTTTGTTAGCCATCTTGATGACATGCTTGTGCGTGACAAGGATAGTACATATAAAGTAGTGATTTTTATGTGTCATCACCTTTATCACAACAATGACAAGGGTCAGTACGATATTCCAATTAAGCTACAATGGTGAGCAAGATAACATTTATTCATTACATATCAGCATTATGAACATATGATGTGTATAACTTTTAACTGTAAATCATTTCCCAAATGTAATATTAACATATATCAAGATTTTTAACAGAAATGACAAAAAGTGAGTAAAGTTGTTTTGAATTAGAATAAATAATGTGTATCAATGTATATATTAATAAATTAAGGGTGCATAACAATTGTAACCAGAAAGATTAATTGAATTCCACTTATTTGCAATGAATTTGTTCACATTTAAAGGCATAATATCAGATTTTCTGCCGCTAGGGGGCTCTTGATCAAAACAATAACAAAAGTCTTAGTTTTATGTGTCATGTAGTAGCGTGGGCTCATGGGAGCTGTTGTCTTCACCACCATTTCTGGTGAAAATCAAGCTGACACACTAATGTATGAACGTTTTATTCACGTTCATTCATTCATCATCAACCGCTTATCCGGGGTCGGGTCCCGGGGCAGCAGCTCTAGCAGGGGACCCCAGACTTCCCTTTCCTGGGCCACATTGACCAGCTCTGACGGAGGGAGCCCGCGGCGTTCCCAGGCCAGTGTTGAGATATTATATATCCGCCTATATATCCTATATCCTATCCTATATCCTATATATCCTTATATATCCCGAGGCCTCCTCCCCACTGGACGTGCCTGAAACACCTCCCTAGGGAGGCGCCCAGGGGGCATGTGCTGCACTGGCCTTACCAGATGCCCAAACCACCTCAACTGACTCCTTTCTACACGAAGGAGCAGCGGCTCTACTCCGAGTTCCTCACAGATGGCTGAGCTTCTCACCCTATCTCTAAGGGAGACGCCAGCCACCCTCCTGAGAAAACCCATTTCAGCCGCTTGTATACGCAATCTCATTCTTTTGGTCATCACCCATCCTTCATGACCATAGGTGAGGGTAGGAACGAAGATTGACCGGTGGATCGAGAGCTTTGCCTTCTGCCTCAGCTCTCTTTTCGTCACAACGGTGCGGTAAGTGGATGTAAGACCTCCCCCGCTGCTCCGATTCTCCGGCCAATCTCACGCTCGATCGTCCCATCACTCGCGAACAAGACCCCAAGGTATTTAAACTCTGTCTCCGTTTTATTCACGTTACGTTTAATAATGTCATAATGTAATTTCATTGTAATGAAATAGTCGCAACTAATGTTATTCAAACTAAAGTTAACCTTTGTAGTTTCGATGAGTCGATTACGCAAACAGCTGTAGATAACTTATATGGAAAATTAAATCATGGGGTAACGTTAACTTATATCGTAGCATATCGTAGTAAGCAAGATCGACATTAAAATGTCATACCACTAAATAAGGTATGTAGCCTACTATAACAGCTATTACTGTGTTGGAAAGCTAAGTCTGAAATTATGCACAGTTGAACCAAATTTAAACCAATTGTTGTAATTGCATAAGCACAAAAGTATTGTAATAAACCATAGTATGTATAGTGACACCCAGAAAGAATGCAAAACTTAGTATTTACAGAATGAAGACTTAAGTGAAGAATGAGAAACTCCGAGAAATCCGTACTTTTCAAATGGAAACGTCCCGGCGTCATCACGGCGTCATCTGCCCTTTAACTCCACCTAGATAGCTATAGCTATCTAGTTCGCCGACTTCCTTCCTCACTTCCTGTGTTTCCCGTATTTCCCGGATGTTAGGGGTTAAAGGGCAGATGACGCCGTTAACACTCGACAAAATTGCCTGGGACGTTACCATGTATATAAGTGGGATAATGTAAGTACACAATAAAATAAAATATATAACATAGGTCTAGTCATTTTTAGATATTAATGCCAAAATCGTACATATTATACCTTTAACAACATCACCATGCTGGTTGGAAGTCCATTGACCAATTGTGCTGGCATTATTGTCATCTGTCGTTTCCTTCTGTCCTATCTGAAAGTCATAAAGATAACATTAGTCATTAAGTAACATGATTACTCAGGCCCTTAGTTACCATTGAATTACTTTTGTGATGCATGTGTAATCTGCACCACTAACAACGTTGGTCGTGGAATCCGAACCACACCCACGGCCCATCCTCCGCCTGACAAACCATTCGACCATCTTCAGATGGATTTCATCGAACTTACCCCAAGTGGGGGGAAGAAATATTGCCTAGTCATAGTCGATATGTTCTCTAAATGGGTAGAAGTTTTCCCAACATCAAAAGCGGAAGCAGGTGCGATAGCCAAAGCTCTAGTCACGGAAATCATACCAAGAGGCATACCCACGCACTGACCACTCCAATGATGTCTCCCTGAATCATTCCACCAGACAACAATTGAATCCGCTCAGAACAACTTACAGCAGCATAGAGCACAGGCATTCAACTCCTCATCCAATCTTTGGCTACAACATGTCAGATACACAGCTAGATACTTACATATTCATATCATTAATGTTGAAGGTTTTAATATCCAGTTTGTACTTTCCGTTTGCCATTACAGTGTATGATAATGTTTCTTAAACCATGAAGGAGTGAAGTGTTTGATGTTCTGACTGTAATGATTGCATTACTTTTTAAGCATAATTTTGTGTTGAACGATTTTATCCTGCTTGTACACACTTCAACCATCTCAACCATGGCACGAAAACCACCCGAATCTCTGGACCGGAGCCGACACCTACTCACCTTGCTATCCAGGCCACTACCCATAGCTAAGTACTACACTGAAGCCAAACCAACTACACTGAAGTGAATTGAGTGACCCATATTATGAAAACTGTTGGTGCCACTCACAATGTCGCTCAGATGTGAATCTTCCCTGCTTGTTGCCACTTACAGGGCAGGGCTTACGTGGCAGCCCCAGTAAGGACGGCAGGGGGAAACTGGCTGTGATGATCTGTTCCGCCTACCGCTGAGGGGTAAAACCACTAAAGCGTGGAGCCTTCCCCTCTGGGAGGTTAGACGTGGAGGTGGAGAAGAAACCAACAACCCCAAGAGGCACACACACCGCCCCAGCGTCGTCCCCGGTGAAGCTGCATTAATAATGGCATACAAGAATGTAGAGGATGGAGTACCTCATAAGAGGACTTGAAATCCGAATACATCAAAAGAGTTCCAGATTTGAGCTATGATATCATGTTGTGTGAAAAGAAAAGTGCCTGTTTTGTTTTTTATGACAAAACAAGACAAAACACATCGGCTGATGTTTTTATCGGTACAAAGTTTATTTTTGAATTATTGTGCATGTATACTCTATGCTATATGTTTTTTATAATCAAGTAAGTGCCAATATGGGAATTAGAAATGTTTAGAGGGATTTAGTTTGATTATTATTATAACCCATGTTGAAAATTTGTTGCTGTTTGATTATGGTCAAAAGGGAGACATTTCCATAAGACATGTTGTTCGCAAGACACTAAGACACTGTGACCCCTTAGTTATTATCTATAGTAACCATTTCACTATTTATACCACGCTTATCGCCCTTGAGGGGGACTGAGACCGCCTCGGCTCACTCAGGCACAGCAATACCACGAGCTACATCCTGAGATGGCCGAAAGGAGTAGTGGCATCCCTATCTGCAGCTGTGCCCTCAAGGTCGTTTCCCTGCTTTAACACTGGAGTGTGCCCACTGTTTGGGGCTCACTACAGCGCTTCAACCTTTGTATGCTTGTCGTGTTGTGTGGCCTCTCTGTGCAGAGACTACTTTTATTTTATACTATTTTTACCCTTTATTATAATAAACCCTTTTAGTTTATTCTGAGTTGTGTTGTCAATACAGTTCAAATAATTTCCACCACAATAGTGAAGAATGCAAAACTTAGTATTAACAGAATGAAGACTCTTTAACTTAACAAATATATTGCTACATTTTTTATGTACTCAACATTAATAAGTAAAAGTACTAGCTAAAACACATGCCAGCTCTTTCAATGTAGCCACATAAATATTGTCAGCTGATCATGTCCTCTATGTAGCACAAGAAGTGCTTCTGTTGACATGTGAATACTGTATGTTGCAGGAAGACTCCTCATTGGATGTATCAATGTCAATTGTTGAGAAGACCTGGAGAACCCCCTATAGCAGGGGGCAAGACCTATCACAGGGAAAAACAAGAGGGACGGCCACAGAGAAAAGGAACGGGACAGGAAGAGCAAGCGGTGCAGCAAGAGGAAGACCGGTGGGTAGAGGAACAGGGAAGGCATCAGCAGGCGGAACGGCAGGAGTGAGCAGGATAGTGTGCAGGATATATGACCAATACCCAAATGGCCTGCACACTGGGTTCATGGCAGCAATGTTATAATTACTGTTAGCAACATCACTCCTGTTATCTTCTTTAGAAATCTCTTCCTTTTTATAGAAGTGAATGGTTAGTCATTTCTGTGTACATTTTATAAAGTTTGTATCACCACCGACCGTTTGTGTCTGGATACATATGAATGACTGAAATACACACGGGATCATGAATAGTTCAAAACCATGTGTATTTACTTATTATGTATCGATGACAGTGATTGATAACCTACATAAGTGTACTTATATTTCTACGATTCGATTTCTCAGAGTTTAGAAATGGTTGGAAACATTTGGGATAATGTAAGTACACAATAAAATAAAATATATAACATAGGTCTAGTCATTTTTTGATATTTTAATGCTGAAATCTTACATATTATACCTTTAACAACATCACCATGTGCTGTCAGCTGGCAATCCTTATTGACACCTGTCGGTTTCCTTCTGTCCTATCTGAAAGCCATAAAGATTACATTAGTCATTAAGTAACATGACTACTTATGCCCTTAGTTACCATTGAATTACTAACACCACAAAATGGTAGAATCTACATTTTGAAACATTCCTTCCCTTCCCCTCCCTCAAAATATATCAATACATAATGGATGTGTTTGCTCTTGACTAATAAAATTAGTCACATCTGAGTCACAGTGGCTCTGTCTCCATGATAGCCTTACCAGGAATCCTGGGCGAGTGAGGTTTTACAGTCTCCATCATACAATGGTGAACCAAACCCATTACATCCTGACCGGAAATGACACCATCAGCTTCAAATATTCCGAAGCTAAATTATATATTTAAACTTGTGAATCAAACGTTAAATCAAACGTTCTGGTCCAGACCAAATATTTTAAGTAAATTATAAATGTTAAATAATCACATAGCACAAGACTATTAAAAGCGTTTAAAAAACAACAATTATAAAAACAACAATGTAAGATATACTCATTTTACCATTGATCTATCCTCAACGAAATGTACTATCACACCATGTGGCCTATAACCTACCCTCGGTTTAATTTAGCGCAATTTCCGGTCCCTTACTTCCTATGGGCTATGTGCGCCAGTTAACAGTCCCCGGAGCGAAAATAAAAAATAATATGACAAGAAGAACAACGACGAGGGGAATAAATAGGGAGGTTTGACGAAAAAATTGACCAAGCATTACAAAACATTTGAAGGAAACGGATATCACTCTATCAGAAGTTCTCTCGCCTCTGGCCGTAAACCCATGTAACTGAAAGTCCCGCCTTCTCTTGCCAATAACGCTTATTTGCAGCATCCCAATCCAAACGTTCCGTCGTGAGAGGAAAAATCATGTACTATGACTTTAAGGCCAAGCCTACTTTCTCGACCACAAATAACTACTATTTCCTGACAGTCTTGTGCCCGTTTGAAGCTCAACCTCATATTTGGAAATCGACCATTACATTTGGAACCCGCGCAGCAAGAAGTAAGCAACCTTATGTACAACAGTAACATATTTGATATTAAGGATTACTTTGGTTGGAAAGACTAGACGCCAATTCGCGGTTTCTGGATCGGTAACGTTAAGTTAGCTAACAGTCTTGGTAATTATACTAATCTAATATAAAGCTTCAGCTTAACGTTATCTAATATATATACAGATAACGTACATGCTCAGTATTATATGTATTAAAGCCTTTCACTGTTGATATTTGTCCTTGCCATTGTCTTCAGCGACTCAAAACAAGGTCTAGGCTGTAAGGCCACGATGAGTCTCATACGCTTCGCGCTGATCGGGATCACCATTCTGGGGCCTCTTGGAAAGGTTAAAGGTAAGCAACGCGTTTATTTATCTACGTAAGTAACTTTTTGAAGAGAGAAATACTCGTATGAGTTGTTTTGTTTCTCGCAAGATCTTTTTGAGCTTGTTTCAGCATGTTGTCTTTTAGTTTACACCATTGGTGGAAAGCAACGACGTACTGTTACTGTACTTTACTGTACATATTTCACCGGTACTTCACTATTTAATTTCAAAGACTTTCTACTTTTTACTCCAGTGCATTGTTTAGAAAATATCTGTACGTTTACTTAGACATTTCTAGAGCACTCCTGTTACTAGTTATTAGTTATTAGTTAAAAAAATTTATTAGTTAAAAAAAAAAGCATTTATATTTATATCGTGTGAAATATTGTCAAATGTCCAGTCTTTAGACCAAGCCTTATCTGAAATAAATCTGTCCTAGTTCAACAAGCTATTCGGTTTTTAATATATAATATTTAATGTCGTCAAACTAACATCACTTAGTATTAAACCTTCTATTAAACCTTCATTACCCTTTTTACTTAAGCTCATATAGTTATAGGAACGAACAAATAATAAAGAATCAAGCTGTTGAGAACTCTAGCCATACTCTTTGTGCATGGCGATGCATCTCATACACAAGACTGCACAGTTTATTGTATTTTTATAGGTCTATATTCCTACAATTTCAGAGACAACTTCCTGCTCCACACAGCAACCAGGGCTGACGTCACTGCAGCCCAATTTGACTTTATTCACTTTGGCCTGGGTGCGGCTCGGCGGCCAAAAGTGCTAATAAGACAACAGCGCAGACTAGGGCTTTGTTGACACTCTGATTAAGGATCTATTGGCGTTTTCCCGTTAGCACTTTTGGCCGCGCCGAGCCATACCGTAACGTGCTGATTTGCATTTCATTGGACATTGGACAATATTTCATTATAATAGATAGCTGATATCAATATTTAACATGTTTTTTTCCTCATATCAAGGAC
Organism: Molva macrophthalma; assembly: GCA_027123675.1. Lineage (NCBI taxonomy): Eukaryota > Metazoa > Chordata > Actinopteri > Gadiformes > Lotidae > Molva > Molva macrophthalma. The sequence goes on from JAOPJO010000001.1 coordinate 5,150,876, forward strand.
TTTGTGTGGCACTCTGGGAAATATGTGTGAAACATTGTACAATGTGTAAACATTGAAATAAATTATCTCTCAATGAGCTATTGAGATAAGGAAGTAAAAAAGGGGGAATACTGAACGTCAAACTGAATTCATCATCGCGGATATCAAGCCAAGCCGGGCCGGTATAGTCAGGGCTTAATTTGCCTAGTCATGTTCTGGATGAGTCAGTCAAGTTCTGGATCCAACGTCGGAGGAGCCGGAACATGTTCCGGCTCC
>JAOPJO010000001.1:5151230-5161745 GCA_027123675.1 Molva macrophthalma
CCTCGGTGGCATTAGCATGTCGGCATGCTCACGGAACATTGCGCACACGACGAGTTGGCGCAACCACACGCATTTTCATGTCTAGTTTACTTTATGTTATGTTATTAAAGGTCATCAAGGTGTGCATTAAGCATCAACATGATGTTCAATAATACATTTTCATGATGCAGCTGGAAACCAAATCTTATTTTGGGAATAATTACTTATTTGGGGTACCCAATGTCCGCATTCTACTTTTTTTTTTACAAGGCCATTATTTGGCCTTGTAAATTCATACATCTCACTTTTTCCCCAAATAGTTTCTGTTTTCACATTCTTCGGCATCATCAGTTGGTTAATTTGGAAAAGGATACGGTAAGATGATCATCTTTTGGCAGAAAGAACCTCTTCATGATTTCTGTCTTTCCTGCATGTCCCCAACTACTGGTGTTGGACTGTTTTGGGTCTTCCAACTTTTCTTGCATGATTTGGTGGCTTCTTTCAGCACACCAGCCATTATACTTCACGTACAATAACATTCTCAATAAAAGTGAAAATATTAACAAACCAGGCCTGGCTGTTGTGAGTGAGGCGATGTGAATGTGGAGGTTTATGGGGAGTTTGAGTGTCTTTGAACGAATTGGGCTGTGGTCACTGAATGATGTGATGTTTCTTAAAGGACAACATGAAACGGAAAAAAATACTTACCTGGTCAAGAACAAGTCCTAGTCAAGGCCTTATATTCCGTTTACTGTTATCTGATGTTTCATTGCGTCATTGAGGTCCATATCATGTCTCTAGTCTTACGTATTGCTCGTGTCTTTTTTCTATTAATCACCACATGTTTGGCTTTCAGTTCTGGCTATCTCAGTGGCCTAGTTCCAGTCGACGATAACAAGATATTGTAGCATGGCTGGTAAGGAAGTGGATTGAGAAAAGTCAAGTATGCAACATGTCATTTGAGTAGGAGTTGATGATGAAATGCATTTCCCTGTGGTCCATATTCCCCTCTTTTGCAACCTGGTAAACTTGAGTAAAAGCTGCATTGTCAAATATTTCTAACCATCATGTTCATCACCTTCCTGCTACTACGTTGTATTTGAGATTCTTTATTTGAGATCATTCATACTCTTTTATTTGTATTTACCTTTTGTTCCAGTGGAAAGTTGCCGATGTACCAATGATCACCACACCAAGCCAAGAGCGAAGAATTATCACTAGACCAGGATTTGAATGTAATCTCCCGCCATATGCACAATGCAAATGTGTTAACAGTTAAGAGAATTGGCACAATTGGACGCTTGCAAGGAAATATGTTGCATCTTGTATCCAGCCACATGTATCTGCTGTTCAATTGAGGAGCAGTTTCTGTCACGCATTTTCTAACCAATCTTGAATCTCTTCACTTGGCGTCTGAAGGACATCAATCACCAAATCGTAATGCTTTGCCTTAAGCATAGCTTATTATTAGAAATGCTTCTGAATTAATGCTACATTAGATTGATAGTGTTGCTTTGAATTATTTATTTCTCTTCAACCTTCAACATGTTTATTTGCAATGTTTTAAGATTTGAGGAATCGTTTCATAGACACATTTCTGGCTGAACTTGCTGCCATAAGTACAGTTAGTTGAAATACTCAACAACGCTGTACCATAACCCATATTGTAGATTTTATTGTTTTGTTAAAGAAAAGAAAATGGAGCCGCATTGTATTGCTATTCATTCTTGGTTGGTCTATTTCGCCTGAACCCAATATATGGTTGTCAGCAGATGAATTATCTTGGATAAGCAGCAAAAACATGTTTGTAAGATAACACGCCCGTTTATTACATGTTTTTAGGAGGGCATGTGTTTAACCAATGGGTTGTTCTTGAGTTGTCATAGTGGAGTTGATAATGTTGGGTTAGATGTTTGAATGTGTAAAAAAAATAGGGTTTTCCTGTGTTCCCCCACTCAAATCTCTAAACATGGAGAAAAAACGTTGTTATTTGAATCTAATCATTGTGCAATGTTTGAGCATTATTTAATAATGTTTTTTGTTTTTAAAAACTGTTTGCACTTACAGGTTTTGTTGAGGCAGTAGCGCCAAGGAATTATCTTAACATTCTGTGGTTGTAAATAATTCAAACAAGGTATAAATTTGTGTGTGCAGATCAAATCTTAAGCCTCTGATCACTGTGTTCTTCCAATCGATTGTGATCGATTTGCCACATTCTAAATGTGACAAAATGTGAAGAGCTGAAAATCAATTGATGATGCTATTTAACAATGTCTATTAAAATGGTAAACTGCATGCAATTGGTAATATCCATAAGCTGCTAGTATTGTATTTCATAGTGCCTTTGACAACCATTTGATATGAACATGAGCTTGAAATTATAACAATGATTGAAGTAATTCCTTGCATGTTCTATGTGTAACTATCTGTTTGAGTTTGAAATGTAATTAGTGATTCTGAGTCTTTAATATTGGTCGACAAATGGATTACAATTTTTATAATCCATTCAGCATTTAATGTTCATTTATCACTTATTAATACCAAACATTACATTCGCGTATAGCGCCTTAAAATGCACGATTTCAGATGAATGCTTCTTGGCCACTAGCCGATTAAATTCAGTTAATCTAAAGTCCTGCTAGTTCAATTCGAGAGAACTAAACCTGATCAAGCCCTTTGTTGAACACTTCCAACCACCAGGCTGCCCATAGACTAGCCTCAGAGGAGCTCACCCTCCTGATGAGATGTCCTTCATTGTAACCGATTTCAAATGGTGCTAGAAACACAAGAAGACTCTGAACACCAAAAGAAATCAGTCAACCTTGGAAAAGAGGACATTAAGCTTGCACTCTTACTGAATCACTTCCGGCCCATTTGTAAGGGGTGGGTGCCACTTCCTGGTTGAGGAAATTCTGTTTTCCTCCTGCCTAGTGTGAAGCAGTGTTGCTGGCAGACATCCAGCATCTGAGGGCGAAGTTCACATCCCACCACAAGAACACTGATTTCAAATGGTGCTAGATGGATGACCGCACTCTAAGCCACCATCGGAAACCAGCTTCCAAGGGGAGTATTTCTGAGGGTCAGTTCCACCTGTGACGCAAACAAACTAAAACATTGCAAAGGAAAAAGTTAGGCACATATGAAAAGGCTAACCATATGTATTGTGTGTGTGTTTGTCTGAAATGCACACCCACCAGACCATCAGACTCAAACCTATGTGCTAGTTCCCCATAGACTTGATACCATCATCCAGTGGTACAGGCCCAGGACCCTCATTCTCTCGTGGCTCTGAGTGCAACAACGTATGGTTTAATGAAATGAGTGTGGAAAAGATTAAATGCATTGTGGACATGTTCTCTTCAGAATAAAACAATGCAAGTCTAAAAGTGACGGCTAAAGGACTAAACACTCAAAACTTAAATACAATAATGTAATTTGATATATTTCAGGAAGATGACAAAACTGGGTCAGCTGGTATAGACAAAGTATCTATGGCCATATTCAGTTTAAGGGCCTAGATGAATAACTACTACTGGAGTATAAGAGATAGTGTGGGGAAATACAGAAGTCCTACTATGTTATAGCAGTGCTTCTGGGGGGGAGATGGCACAGCCTGAGCAGGAAACCAACAGTTGCAAGGGGTGGGGGTACGCTTTGTTTCCTGTTTCGTTAGGAAACAGTTTCCTGTTTCGTTAGGAAACAGGAAACTTACATGTTTATTGATCCCCGCCTCCAGCAACATTACTGGTCAAAACGAGAGTAAAGTGAGGTTTTACCAAGTTTACCCAGATTTGAGCCCGTCTGCTATCAGACTTCCCAGATGAATCTAAAGTCAGATTTTTTAGACTAGCATTATACTATGGATGTCATTATGTCATGGATGTGGTACTGTTGAACTAAGGGATGGAAGTGATTGTTCAAAATATACAAATGTTGCATGCAATCACTCTGTTTGATTAGACCAAGCATTAAGACACAACTACGATCAATTTTCGGATACATGCCTGCAGTTGAAAAATAAAAACATCACCGGCTAGAAGGTGAAGTAATGCAGTCATGGTCTCACCTGTACGTCTGAGCAGACCACCCCAACCAACCCTCGCTGATGTACGCGATGCCCCTCTTCCTGTGCACTGCTGGGGCGGAGCGATGGTGGTGGTGGCTCGCGACTCCCCCGTTGCTGCAGGGCGGAACAAGGAAGTAGCAGTGTGTCGGTCAGTTGTTTGTGCAGAGCACTATGACGCAGCCAGGTATTGTGTCTGCCAGGTGCTTACGCTAGGTACCACTACTTTTTCCTGAACATAACTCTTTTCTTCCTCCATTTTATTGTAGTGATCGGCTTCCTGCCCCGGATGTGTTACTAGGTAAACGGAGCACTTTCTCTTCATGGTGATAATACCACCAACAAACAGACTGTGGCTCTGGCTTACAGGAGGATGGGATAGCTCTTTTTTGGATTTGGTTCACAAACACGTTTACTTTGATTTTCAATGAGAGCCGGGAAAGAAAAAAGGGCCAAGACCCCTGAGACATGAGTTTATCCGCTTTGAAATAGACCAAAGGCACATCGTGGTCACTTCCTGGTGACCTGATGGTGCCTGTGAATGAGGGTGTGTTTATGTGGCTGTTAGTAAGTAGTGTCTGATGAAAGGGTCTACAACTTCTGCTTTCACCATATATAGTGCATTAACCTCAGAACCCCCCCCCCCCTCCCAATATTTTACACCATTAAATTCAGAATACTTCACATAATGTTTAAAATAAATTAAAAAAACATTAAATGCATTGTAGCACCAGCATGTTACACGTCCACTCATTTTAATATGAGTACATTTAGTAGTATTCCTATTCCAAGTATTCCTTCTATAATATGCTTTAAACTGTTTTTACTCCACTAACCAACCACTCTGAAAGTTACCATTTCGTAAACCAAAGGGAAGTGAAGAAACAACTCCACCCATGACGCTCAGTGTCATCCCTGTGTTGTGTGGAACAAAATGACGTATGTGTTTTAACATCGAAAACCAGATCTAAAACAAGGAAATGACTCAATGCAGACCGTTGGACGGCACGGTGGACAAAAGTAGTCATGCGCCATTTCCGGTTTTAGGAAACATTCTTGGTTGACTTCCTCAAAAAAGGACTTTAGTCATCTCTTGTGTGAGAGCCAAGTCCAAAGTTCCCCTCTGCTGTGTCATCTTGAGGCACGTTCACACAGAAAGAGGGCTAGAGGCTGGCCGTGCTGTAAGCTGCTTGCTACCTCTGATAGGCAGCTAGGTTAAACGTGGGGTCAGCCTACTTTGCAGCGGACGCTCCCGCTCAAGTAAATATTAGTACTAATTAGAAGTTAAATTAAGTTAGTTTTGTTGGTGACTGTACCATCATCTGCATTCCTGGACGCTATTATCAAAGACAGTTGAACAGTGGACGCTGTTTGTAGTGTCTGTTAACTTCACTACTTTAGCGCTAAATAACCCTTACTACTGTCAATATACTTTATGAACCCAAGCAACCATTGTTCCTTTAAACGTACAACCAATCCGATTACTGCACTCTGGCTGTGAGCTTGGGCATGGCCAATACAACGCTGCTTGTACAGCCAAATTAAATCCTCCTATCCAATGAGAATCCTGCTTTGGCTCAAAAGGCATGCGATGCAGCAGCTTTAGGAAGTACAGTGAATGTGAATTGGAGAGTTGCCAGTGCAGAGTCACCAAAGCAGCAAGGTAAACAACTCATCGCTCCCTTCTTCCCCCTTTGTCTCTGATCATGAGCCATGACATTTTGCCCGTTTTGCTCCTTCCTTCTTCTAAGAGAGAGGAAGAGAGAGAGAGAAAGAGGTAGGGCAAGAGAGGGCTACAAGCCATGTACTGGTACAAGTCCAGCCCAGAAATGACTGCGTCACCAACCTCTGTCTCTCCTAACTACGCAGAAACAAATGTGTCCTGGGAAGGGCTTCACCAAGTCCCAGTGGCCCTGTGAGACATGAAAAAACAATCTTATGACACAAGTATCAATAGCCACACACTCAGAAAAGGTTTGTTTCCTGATCACATACGGGCAGGCTGGGTGTAGAATAAATGTACAAATGTGTGTTTCTCTGCACCCTCTTGCTGCCCTTGAACTCAATCAAGAATTAACCACAAGTAAAACAGTACTATAAAACAAGTCCATATAAATGTTGCGTAGCAACATGTCCAAATCCTCCAGGCTTAATGTAACAGAAAAAAAGGCGTAATTTGCAACAATGCCGTGATGTTTACCTATACCTCGCACCTATTTTTACTGATATCACACAAACACCATCATACACCTTTCATCATATCCCTTTAAATCAGTCAGCATAGTGCGCTAGACTGCAATTTGTATAAAATATAGCTTTTGCATCAAATACATAGATTGTGGCAAAACAGCGTCACTCGATTACCTCCATAATTCTCTGCAAAACATTCCTGAATTTGCTTCGCCTCGACAACAAGAACCCTCCAGAATGTTCTCATGTTAACCCCTCTGCTGCACTTGTGCCCATCCTAGATACACACCTAGCCATCACATCTAAACAACACTCTCGTTCTACTGCATCCATGTTGAAACTCCTGATTCCAGCTCACAGGCAGAGCAGAGGCAGCACACACACACCCACACACACACACACACACACACACACACACAGACACACACACACACACACACACACAATAGCGACAGGCAAAGAGAGCAAAACTACCGACAAGGAGGATGAAGAGGAGGAGGATGTCGGAAAATGCCTTGCGTCCACTCTCAGGTGGAGGAACCCGATGACTCCAGGCTTCTGTAATGTTAGCTTCTGTTTACCCCCCGACGTGAAAAAGTGACGTAGCAACTAATCCACAATCTCTCTCCCTCTCTCTTTCTCTCTCACTCTCTGACCTGCTCTCCCTTCACTCGCTCTATCTCCTGCCTGCCTCCCTCTCTCTTTCCTCCCCTTGCCTTTGAAAAACAGGCACACTCAATTTTCATCTTGTTGGAACAACCATGTTGCTCTTCTTAGAATGCTGCTCTAAACCGATACTCATGTACACACCACTCATTCCGATCACACACAGCTCACTACAGCCAGGCGCCAAGTCACACACACACAGAGTTGGGCATGCGCATGCATTATCAACCTATTCCTCTTCCCAAGTGTGACGCAGCATTTCATTTTCTGTGCTTTGTGCTGACATAAACATGACTTCTTCAACCAGTTCTGGTATCACACTCGCTAGCTCCCACACAGGCAGACTGAGCGCATGCAGAGCTCAAGTTAAAGGGAACCTGCTACCATGGCTTCCTTTTCTATGCTCTGTGACGCTGCCGTGTCCCCATTTCCCCCCTCGCTCTCCTTCTAATTGGGTCTCTCTCCCTCCTCTCTCCCTCTCTCTGCTGCCCCTCTTTCCTTCAGCTCAAGCGAGATAGACACACACACCCTGGTTCCTCTGTCTGCGACCCTCCCAGCTGTCTATGTCTCTGCGATCACCTCTCAATCCTCTAGTTTTAAAGGCACATGACCGTTTGTATAACATCTAAGACATTTCGGCATTCAAATTTACATCATCAAATGGCTCTTCTGTAAGGTATCTTCCAGGAAGCACTATTTTTGTCTAAAAAACATAACTCTGGTGTAATTTCCGGGCAGATTATGTTTAATGCCAGAGTAGATACGAATGCTGCTAGTGTGAAATGGCAGACTTTAACCATGTGACCCTGGAAAATACCCATTTTTGTACTTCCTGTTCTAGTGGCTCTACCTAAAGTACACAAAGCACAACACTGTTCCAGCCTGCATCCCTAATAATTAACCAATGATTTATTCTCTGTACATTTTGAAGGTTACAGGAAGAATTTAGGCTTAACATTATTGACTATGAAATATGACAGAATTGTATTTATTTTGTGGATTGTGAGAGAGACAGATCATGTCAAAAGTTTTGACATGATCTGAATTTCCATGAAATGTTCCTGGCAGGGTTTGTCTAGTTTAATTGTAATTTTCCACATCAAGAAATATATAATTTGTTTTAAAAAAGCTCATGGGTATCGGACTGTATAACGCCAGTCAGCATTGGTTGGGTGGCGTAAAGTATGGCTCAAACAGGGAGCGTTTGAGAGACTGTGTTTCATATGTATGGGTCTACTATAAGCCTACTATCTGTTTCATTTTCAGTATGTAAACAGTTGTACCCATGACATTTTTTAAACAAATGAGATATTGATGATTGCATTTGCTGCCCGTGACTCAACTTTTCTGTTTCTTGTTATTCATGATATTCATGTTATTCATGGCCTTTGCTAGCACCCTCTGCTAGCAAAATGAAATTGAAATGTAATGAATGTGAAATGTATTCCAAGGCTATGATTTAGCACCAGAAATACATTATTCTATGCTGCTGGATAAAAAGTTGGCTGTCTTAGGGTTGTGCAATAATTAACAGTTTGTCACATGCATATCCTGGAAAGTGCAGTGATACTTACCTTTCACTGCCACTAGGCTCATCTTCCTTGGATCTTTTATAAAAAGAAAAAAGAAGGCACAGTGATCCACAATTAAACGCCAAAAAACATTTTAACTCATTTTCAAAAGACTGATGTATGTGTATTGGATCTTATTTATTTTTTCAGATTTGATTTGAACAAAAAAGGACCCCAGCCCTGAGCTCAACTGTGTTTATGGTCACTTCAGCGTAACAACATCGTACGTAAATGCATACCGAATCAATGGGTTTGACGTCGAAAGATAGGTAGGGCCTATGTTTTTGAAATCATAACAAGCATACCAATAAAAACGTCAAAACATGAAAAATGGCGCCACCGCGAGTTAAACACAAGTAATGCTTTGGATGGTTTGTTTACATCAGTAATAAGAAGTGCGTATCGCATAGAAACGTCTGGATGGATTGAAATTACATGAAATTACAATGACACTGTGGGCATAGCCTACGCACCTTTATTTCCAGAAAATGTTATAGAACTATTGGTAAAAGTACAGGCCTACTACGCTTATTTATGTGGATTTTATTTCTACGCTGTTTAGCCGACAACAATCAGTTTTACATAAAAGAGATTGGGCCAATGTAATTGAATTACAATTACTTGGGCTTATAGGCCTAACACAACTGAACATTGAATGTTTTTTATTGTTCAATCATAAATATGTCAAATTGTCAATATGCTTTTTTCTACAGTAATGTACAATAAAAATTAACATTGGAAAACAAGGCGAATAACACCAGCATATGCCTGTGAACCATTGCCTATAATTTAATAATACATGTATTTATTATTATTAATAATAATAAATACAAATACATTTTATGTATACAGAGATTGTCCCTGACAATGAAAGGTATATATGTTATGTTACTGATAAGCATTTATATTATATCTACACTACCAAATCATAATGCAGTGTGCGCGTGTACTATGGATGTGCGGGTGGAGGTAAACAGAAGTGCGCAACATCCTCCAACATCTTCCTTCGTATTATGACGCACATCACACACAGCGTTCCATTGTTTTAATTGGTTCACAAACTATTAATCGGGCATGTTAGCCTACAAGTAGCCTATGATGGAAATATATAACATGCATATATCTAGAACAGTTAGCTAGACATTAACCGTGGTTCTTATTAGAGTAGGCGTTTAAAATTAGATTTATTTAATACTTACCGTTAATGAGGGACGATGCACTTTACCTACTAGAAACTACGCCGTTGCGAAATATATACATTTACCATTGCTGCAGCTGTCTTTCTTAATTATTCAGTTGGCACTTTCAATAAACGGTCACCATCAGTGACATGAATTCGACTCACAGCTTGTTTAGCCGTTCCTTTACCTGCTAATCCATCGACATTTCGCAGGAGCAGGAAAGCTTAAAATCCCGCCTGCTTTACACACCCCCGTGTCTTGATTGGCCACTGCGCAAATACACTGAAACGAGCTGTGATATTCATTTTAGCCTGAGAGAGGATCCAGAATTGTAACGTTATCCCGGTCCACCGCAACGCAATATCCGATCTTGTACTTTCGATGGACTGTGTACGCCAGTAAAAAGTCCCTAAAGCGGGAAGAATAGGAACATGAAAACAATAACAATAACAAAGACAATGAGAATAAATATGGAGATTTAGCGAAAAACTTGATAAAGCAATATCCGAAACATGTAACGGAAACTGATATCTCTCCAACGGAAGTCCCGCTCTCTATCTTGCCGCGAAACCCATGTAACTGAAAGTACCGCCCTTTCTCTTGCCATTAGCGCTCATTTGGAGCATCCCGTTCCAGGCGTTCCGTCGTGAGTTCTGAACGCCTCGGAACAACGAGGTTATATATTCACGTGCTTTCAGCGCATGTTTACAAACAGACCCACAAAGCTTTGAACACAACAGTATTCTACTTGCTTGCCAACTGTTTCGTTTTTTACAAGTCGAGTTGTTATTATTGGTTTTCAGTTAAAAAGATGGAAGTTTATTGGTCTGTTCATACAATCCATTATTATATGAATTATATAAAA
>JAOPJO010000001.1:5208289-5213289 GCA_027123675.1 Molva macrophthalma
GGTAGCCTGGGCACTGGCTAGGCCTTATCAGGTAGCCTGGGCACTGGCTAGGCCTTATCAGGTAGCCTGGGCACTGGCTAGGCCTTATCAGGTAGCCTGGGCACTGGTTAGACGTGATCAGGTAGCCTGGGGACTGGCTAGTGAGTGGCTATGGCTAGTAGGCCTAGACTTCAGCAGAGTCTAGAACTACATTGGCAGTGGCAGGCTTGTTACAGTATGATGGTAATGGATTTAAGGGATTATGTCCGGTTTATTTGTCTAAGGCTGCGCATTGTCATATTGATTAGACAAAAATAGAGGCTTGCAGTTTTTGACAAAAAAATTATGACATGAAACCAGATTTTGGCTCTATGCAATTCTTAACCAGCAAAGTTTATTTATATATAACAACGGTACAAAGTTAATCCTTGGCTTGCAAAATAGGTGTGCTTCATATTTACAATAAGTACACAATAATATATTAAGAATAACAAAACCAAAGCAAAATAAAAAAACAATAACAACCTTTTTTAAATACTTTAACTTTCTTACAATTTTCACAACACTTTTTTTTTATTATAAAACAACGATAACAGACAGCCATTATTATTATTATCATCATCATCATCATCATCATTATTATCAGTAATTACTATTTTACAGAACTCCAGTGTCTACAAAGGGATTTGTCTACAATGTGTTTATATGGAAGGATTATCGTAGTGACTTTTTGACTTGAGAGTAATATGTTGATCTACGTTTCAATTCGTCCGTCAGATGCATTAAAGCAAAGAATAAAATAGCAAACAAAAGTAGTTGTTTTTCTTTAAGGAATGACAGATGCTAGTCAAGCCATGACACGCTGTCTCTATGTTGGCGTCATGGAACACCAGAGATCAGGAAAAGTGCACAAACTTCAATGAAAAAACCCAAAAACAATGCTGTGTTCAAAATAAACTTTATCCGTAACACTCTGGCTGGCAAAAATAAATTCTGCGTGGCAGAAATAGTAAACATAAACCTTTTCTTTTTTCAAACCTTTGTCTTCACTGGATGTTATAATCCCAGATCAAGAAGGTGTACAGCATGAACGTTTTAAGTATGCAACAACTTGCTTTCACGAGAACATACAACTAAATGTAAACTGCGTTCAGCCGTGGTTTAAGATAAACAATATGAAATGGTGGAATGGAATAGCAGAGCAAACAAAATAACACATTATTATGGTAGAAAATCCACGCATAGTCCACGCACAAAAACTAAAACAAACTGACACACGCATCTCATCCTGTTTGAGAGTCTGAGAACAGGGCAAACCAATGTGGGAAACAGACAGGTCGGAGGCCATGTATCTGACCCCGGAAGAAGAAAAATAAAAGGCATCAAGGTCCAGTTAAAACTATAAAAAGGATAATCATCAACAACAAGCATTACTGGTGCGTAGCAATGTGAGGTATGAGGACACAGCTGTCTTTGTTAAAACTGGGAAGACACTTTTGTCGAAAGGAAGAAGTTATGTTTGTATATGCATATGTGTTTCTGATGAGGAGGGAGAGGGGTTGGGTTGCTATCAGGAACGTGTAAATGGAAGCAGGGGGCATCTCGCAATCCTGCCTCGCTCACTCATCTGCTGCCCTCTACTGGCACAGTTAAAGACAGCATGTCAATCAAAACCCTACATTCTCCTTCGCTGGCTGCTAGTTTGATGTTTTTTCCCCTTCTTCTCTTCCCTTCACCGCTCCACCTCGATCTCCTGATCATATCATGCACAACCAACCGCCTCGGATCAAAGAGCAGCTTCAAAGACCCGAGCAGGAGGCTAGAACTAAAAGGGCTTCTCTCTCTCTCCCTCCCTCTCCCTCCTCCCTCTCCCTCTCCCTCTCTCTCCCTCCTCTGAAAGCAGCTCAGACATGCCGAGTGCTGAGCGAGGCATTGTCCTACGTGGGCCTGGATGGACGGACAGATGCCTCTTCCCTTTTTCTTTTGAGGTCTATCATGCTAAGAGTGCTAGCGTTGGGCCAGGGGGTTAGCTATCTCCCACACAAAGCTCAGAAAAAACACTGCAGGGGGAAGAGTTCACGGTTCGAGTCGGTTAAAAAACAGGTTGGGTGAAGGTGGAGGTGGAGATATCTAAGGCCACGGAGAAATGAAGAAGCACCTTTCACCCCACTGTTGTTGTTGGACATGCTCTCAATACTTCAGTGTAGTGTAAGCACCATGGATACAACCTGCTTCCAGTGACTCCGTTCATAAAGACAAGCAAACTGATAACGTTGTCAAGATCACATCGTGAGAATATAGATGGGAGTCTACAGTTCATGGCCATCCAGCTGTGAGGTCGGAGAGTTGGTTACCTCTGAGCTGGCGGCTGTTTGGTTTTAAAAGTAGGCTTTTATAATCGTCAACCACATGCCAAAGCTTTTTTTTTTCTTTTTTTTTTCTCAAGATGTCCTCTTTAAGACTCTGTCACCATTAGAACAAAACAAAACAAAGAAACAGAGCAAACTCCAGACTTCTGCAGTCCCGCATATTTCACTTAGGGGAATGCGTACCTTTCACTAGTTTTTCAACGCGCATCTCATCTGTTGCGGTTATGCGAGTTCCCACCCTCACACTCTCCTCCCTCCTGGCAGCGAGGGCTTTGCTCCCTCTGTAAAGCATAAACCGATTTCGACACATGAGTAAATAATTTAAAAACGACAGGGTATTTTGGCACTTTCGTCCGACGAGGCCCACAAAGGTATTTTCTCGTCCTTGTTGTCTGTGCGAAATACATTTTGCAGTGGTTTGGGGAGAAAGGTCTGTACACAAGCTCCTGGGGACAACAAAGGAGACAGCATGACTCATTGGCACTCTAAAACAAAACACCAACGATTCTTAAACAAAAGCTACAACTTTTGATGCGTGATACCATGCATGCAAAAATGCACATGTATTTAATCAGGTGACCCCTAGAGAGATACAAACAGTGGTTATACGAATGGAGGGGTTGGGTCTGCAGCCATCAGCGGTGGTATTGCATTGGGGACACGGGCCTTTCGCTTGGTAATGTCCTCGGTGTACATTGCAGACAACCACCACGATACACAATGTTACAGGCGTGACTATATAACACCAGCAGAGCCACACAGCTACCACTTGGATAATAAGTGGTGTCTGCTGTCGTACAGGGCAGTGGGCCAGGAACAGCAAGGATGCATGTGGTCACTCGACTAGCTACTGCAACATCTCATGAGCGGCCAGCTCAGCCTAACACCGCTTTGTGTTGTGTGCTAACTGCGGACGGACGGACGGATAAACAGAAGGGAAACATTTCTACATTCACATACATTGTAGCCTGGGAACCAGACGACTCCGCAAGCTCATGTTTTATTTGCTCTGGTCTGGCCCCCCTCCCGTTCAGACAGACTTCCAGCTGACTTGGCCTGGGTTCGGCCAATCATAACCTTTTATCTTATATGGGGAGGGTTTGATACGAACACTGTACAGAGAAGGGCCGATGGGGCACTTTCCATCGGCCCTGTTCCACTCCGCTATCGCGACACTATTAAACAAACTGGATGGTATATTTTCTCTAAAAGAAGAACATACAACTGCACTTAAAGCTTTTGTTGAGAAGAAAGATGTTTGCCATATTTTTCTTTCGCTCAGCGCTACGTCACACGTTTCTTTGCTCTGATTGGTTATAGGCCTATCCAATTGCGTCCAGAGGCATTTTGGTCTGCACCCGTTGATAACACCCCTTGGAAATCGAAAATGAACGGAGAGGTTCCAGACCAACACGCACTTGCGAATTGGTCTGGTGGCGTCAGGCTACGTACAGTGTGTTCGCCCAGCACAACTCGTACGCACACACATTGTCTAACTGCTAAGCGCCGCGGACGGACGTCTTTGGCTCGTCATCGTGGTCACCATCATCACCATCATCACCATCATCATCATCATCATCATCATCATCATCAACCTCTCATCATTCTCTTCAGTACACAAAAGCAAGCAAGCTGAACGTTGAGGAGGCCTTCCAAAGGACGTGAAAACCATGAGGATGGATGTAGTGATGTCCTGTACACCATCATGTGAGTAAAGAGCACACAGCTTTTTTTATATTTCATTTCATGTGAAAGGTCTTTTCTGTTCCCACATGAAGGATGATGGGGGGTGGGCCGGTGCTGAAGACACCCCTCACTTGGCATGCCTCCACACACCAGCAACATCTTTACCAAGTCTTTTGGGACCCTGTGCCGATTTATTTTTAAGCAAACGATAAGATTTAAATGTGCGTGTAGAAAAATAAAATTGTAAAATAATAAGTAGAACTCAGGAGCGAAATCTCTGCCGTCGAACGTGACACACAATTTGTTTTGCAGGTTTCTTTTTGTCTGCAGTTCACAGGAAGATTTGAGCTTCTCTCGAAGCAGAGTACGTCTTCTGATCTCTCATTCCTGCTTGCGGTCTTTGATTTCTGTCACCTTAAAACCGCGTTTCCTCGCACCACATACTCAACATTTTCCTGTTCAACTAAAGTCAAAAACAAGAAAAAAAAAAAATGAAAACAACCAAAAGACGAGAAGCTCTGTGGTAGCCTGTGTGCGTGTACAGGGCCCAGGTCCGTACCTCATGACATCACTCGCTCCTGGACCAATGAAATCCTCTGTCTTTTGGTCCCCAAGCAAAAGTCTGTGAGAGCTGGAGTTGCCACATCATGAGGATAAAACAGCCAACCAAACAAACACGTAACCAAACAAAACAGTTGCAATGTGTGCAGTCCTTCTGTTCTGTGAATAAATAGGTCCCAGGCGCTAGCCTGCGGTTTCTGGCTCCACAACAACGAGAGGCAAGCAACGACCGACGGACCAATCCCGTGATCCGATAAAAGTGGTGGCCCCGCCCCTCCCCATCAGTATGTTTCTCTATTGGTTTCTCGTCTTCTCCTCCTACTGCTTCATTGGTTCTCAGCTGTCCACGGACATGGCGGCGATCAGCTGCTCCACCTTGTAAGCCAGCCGCTGTTTCCTCGCCTG
>JAOPJO010000001.1:5521691-5538066 GCA_027123675.1 Molva macrophthalma
ACACACACACACACACACACACACACACACACACACACACACACACACACACACACACACACACACACACACCTGGATATTTCAAGTGGGAGAACAGGTTATAAAACCACTCTTTGTGTGTGTGAAGCACGTAGGACAAATGCATGTGGTAGAAAGTCTCATGACTTATTTTTAAATCCAGCACTATACACATTTCCTCCACTTGAAACAAAAGCTCATTGACCAGCTCATGCCAACTCCTGCCTCCCAAAAAATCTCCATCAAAAGCATACTCCAGTGAGTCTGGCGATGTTGGTGGACTAGAAATCGCTGAGGATGCTGATGTCTGCAAACTCCTGGCGGTATCGGTGTGAGTACAAGGCCAACAGGAAGGCCCATTTGAGGGTCAGAAAGCTCCAGACGCAGGACAGGTAGAGGCTTTGTGGGTCAGTTGGAGCTGTAGGACAGAGTGACTGTTTAGATTAATTTCCCTTGCACAGCATGTCTATCTCGACACATAACATGATGGACAGCTGGGCCAAAACCGTATACGTTATGTCGTTATACGTTTACGTCAGTCGGTGCTCAACTTACTTGTAGTAACTTTATCCAAATTGATCTTGATACATAGTTAGAAATAACATTGTTATGCATGTAAAAGCTAATAATTATTCATGCACTTCTATTGATATAAAAAGTATGCATTATGAATTACTTTGCTTCTGCGTGATGGCAACGGTCAGGAAAGTAATGAAGGCCACCAGGGCGAACACGGAGAAGACAACACCGACAAATATGAAGAACTTTAGGCCCTTGAGCCAGGTACGCCAGTAATCTTGGAGATACATGATGTGTGTCACAAGAGACCACAGTGCCAGGACTCCTGTTGACAGAAATAAACAAGACCACTTTAACTTTGTTGTTAGGTTATATAATAACAGTATGACAGTATGACCCAACCACCAGCCTATACCTGTGGGTTGTTGCGACAGGGATTCAGGAAGAGAGCGTTTCTATCGTATGTGAGGATCATGTGGATGTATTTTGAGTTATTATCTTGCTAAATTATGATACTTACTTAGTGTGATCTAGGTCTCAAGCTTGATGATGATGATGCTGATGACTATCGAATACATATGTACTGTATGGTTGGGTTTAGACCAAAGGTATTTGGAACAGCAAAAGGGAAGATATATTAGATAGAAGTCAGTTACCATACCTGACAAGCCTCCCATCGCCGCCGTCCACGGTTGTTTATATGCTATGTTCCAGACGAAAAAGGCCGAAAATCCCACCAACGTACCAAACGTAGCATATCCTATGCTGATGTACGTCCTGCTCGTCCCCATTATGTCACAATGTGTGTGATGGTCCTGACTGTTAAAAATGTAAGCTTGGATTTTAAGATGTTTCAATTTAGTTCCGACTGGTACACACTAATCGCTTAACCTATGATGTAATGTCCTGGACAATCCTCGGCAACGTAGAGACGGCGAAGTGAAAGAATACTTCACAAGAAGAATAATGTTTACATACAACTTCTTTGTTTTTCTTAAAATTACATTTAAAAGCTACATGGTCTTAAAAAGAATCGACGACAGAATGTTCGGTAATAGGTTGAAGAAAAAAACAGCACAGCAGCAGCCAAAACAAAATACCTTGTTCTTCGAATGGCGTCTGGTAATGTTACAAAATGCTCTATAGCGACACTATCTGGTACGGAGTATAAATGTGGATTTATTTGAACTAATAAACCAAACACACAACTTCTAATATAAGTATTCTACTGTGTGTTATTGTAGGAAAAAATATATAACTAAAGGCATTTTTTTCATCTGTAGCTTTCATCTTTCAACATTATTTGACCAAGCAGTGAATAATTATTGTGTCAGTTGTTTAATCTCCTGAACATAACATTCACTATTTGTGTGAACTTGAGTTGACTGCATCCCCACCCCCCACCCCAAACACACGATTCACACGATTACCAAAGACAGTATCTTTGCTATCCTCCTCCTGAAGCCCAGAGGCCTGAGTTTCACGACGAATCAGAGAGACACAGGAAGTTGTCTCACTCAAACACTCCCTAGAACTATACTCAACTCTCAAACTCTCAACGTTTTCGAGCCGATGAGAAATGACAAGAGTAGCAGACAAGCTGGATGTTACAAAAACCTCTCAAGCCTGAAGAAAAGACATCAGGTAAAATGTATAGAATAAAAATATATATCAGGTATCTTTGCTGAATAAAAACAACAACTTGTGCATTTTGTAATGGCTTAAATATATTGCCTCCGTTTTCAATGTTTTAATGCTACTTTTCATGTATGGAATTGAGAATTTACAATCAGATACAATTCTATCTGCATCAACTTTATGAACACCATTTTCAACCTTAAAATTAAGTAATTGTCCAGTGTAATGGTGACCACAGGGTGGTCACTTCAACACTTTATTTATTCTTAAAATCTGCCTAAATGACTATGGGAAACTGCAGAAGCACTAAGACACTATTACTGTAATAACAAGTGCATTTGTGGAGAGACTCAGTAGCACTTAGCACTGCATGCTTTTGAATGCCTTCGTCCATAATAACCTTCTAACCTTTCAACGTCTGTCATCATCAATTTCATTGTCCATCATCATGGGGTCTGGCTGTCAACTAGCCAGTGGAGGCCTGGGGAAGGAAAAGGGTGCTCACGTGCTTGTGTTTGTTTATGTAAGGGTGTGTCTGTGTGTGGATGTGTGTGTCGGTGCATTTGTATGTGTGTGTGTGTGTGTGTGTATGTGTGTGTGTGTGTGGGGGGGGGGGGTGCTGGTGCATTATATGTTTGTGAGTGTGTGTGTGTGTGTGTGTGTGTGTGTGTGTGTGTGTGTGTGTGTGTGTGTGTGTGTGTAAAGGGGATTGGGCAGAAGAGAACAACTACAGCTGTCAAAGGAGACATTCCATAGGTGTAGAAGCGTTGCAGGAAATCCCTCGCCCATTCACAGTAGAACAGTAAAAATAAATACACTCACCTAACTACACACACACATGTACTCACACACTCATCACATTTTACATGCATTTTACGTTACACCTTATGTTACTCCCTACACAGGATGGCAGGAAGATGAAAAAACCGGGGAAATATTATGTCATATCACTGTTTTGAACTGTAATATTAACACACTTGAACACATTTGCTAACATTGTTCCATGCACTGAATTTTTGGTGTATTATCACTAGAGGGCAGCATTACTTCGAAATATTGCCTTCTATGATTGAGTCAGTAATTAAAAACTTTGACATTGAGGAAAGAGTGAAGATTAATCTAGAATTTGGGATAATAATAATAATAATAATAATAATAATAACACAGCTGTTCACATGTTCTCTGACCTCAAACTAGATAAAGTCGTGCCCAGTCTGAGTTCCACACAGCCTTTTTAACAAGCACTTGCTCCACATATCCTTCACAAAGGTAATTATCATTTTGATTGCACATTTACTTCTCGCTTAAGATTGGTCCACATCCATCTGAAAATGATAGCCAAGTATCACTTGTACCTCTCTAGCAGCATCTCTTACTGTCATTACCATGAAGCCTGCAAGACATTGACCTTCCCCTGCGTGTTTCTTACAGTAGACAGACCTCAGCTATGTTCTCTTCTTTAGCCACGTGAGTCTGTTTACATTCCCTTTCGTTCATGAGAAAGACAACTAAAGATTCTTCACTCTTTGAGTAGAGTGCATCACTGGAGGCACTGAACAAAGAGGGAGAGTTGTACCCAGCCAAAGAAGAAACGTTGAGTCGACACTTGTTTGGCAAGGCGGGTTCTTCCTTTGGAATGTTTGTTTTCTTATTTGTATGGATTTGGGAAATATAAGCTTTTATGAAGGAAACGAAAATATACAAAAACCTCCTGAAAATGAAACCAGAGTGGTGAGTAGTTTGACGTTGTCATATTGGTGGTGAGGAACACAAGGCACTGTAGTTACAGCTTACAGGAAGATCTTTCAAGTTGATCTTGTTTGTTTTAAACAAAGAAGATTATACCACACTATCCTCATACCATGGATTATTTTGTTTAAGTTAGTTATAATGGGATTAATGAAGGATATAGCCTACACAAGTAAGCTATGGATGGCTAAAACAAGCCTTTAGGACACACACACACACACACACACAGGACTGTTGGACCATTTGCAGCTTCTTCACACTTCATCACAAACACACACACACACACACACACACACACACACACACACAGGCAAGCACACCCTCACACACAGACAAGCAGTGGTCAGGGTACTTCAGCGGGGCAGGGCAGCTTGACTGAACACAGGAAGGGCAGTGCTGGGCTGGAACAATAGCTAGGCTTTAAACAACTCTGTCTCTTACATAACATGTCCAGCCTGTCACAGCCACACCACACAGTGGACCACAATACAGTGATAGTATATCTGGAGCTGGGGAAGTTAGTGGAATAAACAGTACTACTACTTACTGTTTAATATAATATACATTTAATATGAATGTGTCATTGTGGTGGGTTACAATTATAATAATTAATTGCATTTATATATATCACTTTTCTCACATAGTGTGTGCGTGTAGGTGTGCATGTGTGTGTGCATGTGTGTGTGTGTGTGTGTGTGTGTGTGTGTGTGTGTGTGTGTCTTTTATATCTATAGATCTATAGTTACAAGGCTAATAGAACAAATAATAATAATGTATATAACAGCACAATAGATACTAGGTGATAATGTTTTTTTGGGGTTTTTTCAGATACTGCGGCGGCCATGTTCTCAATAGAGGCAATACTTACCACGTTATTACCATCGAGACGAGCGACGGCGGTGTTTGTAGAAGTAAGTAATTTGTTCACAAACCACAATAAACACAGCATTTGCATAAACACACATTATCTACATAATGTTTGGGAAAAGTATAATGTATTCCAGCTGAACATTCACAGTCACATTTAATCATTTGTTTCATTCGGTTATTTTCCCTTACAATGTTTATATTATAGAAAGCATGATTTTAAAATGTGTGTGAGCACTGTGACTTTCAAACCCAAGGAGACACAAATCCCCCTTTATAAAACAACTGATTTCTGACACTGATATCCAGATAAAGAGTAGCGAAGGGTATATTTGTATAGACTAGGGCCTACTCTACGTTGGCAGCCCTCCAATTACACCAATATCTTCAAACCATAGTCAACCAAGTAAACAGCAATACAATTTAAGAGTCGTCGTAATAGTTAAATAGTCTATAGCCAGCCATCGCAACCCAACGTTATGCCCTTGAAACCCTTTATCTCAAGCCTACATACAGCAGTGGGACAGAAATCTAGCCGATCTGATAAGTAGTCCTATTGGCATGTTGTATGGCGTGCATGCCCGAAAGCGCAAACAGCAACAGCATTTTACGCTGTTGCGAACAACCTGTGCACCTCCCGAGGCATTAAAGCGAGGAAGTCTCTGACTGTACTACAAGGACATTTCAACGGAAACAAATATAAAGCCTAGCATATATAATATACTAGGTGGCTATATTGTTGTTGTTTTTTTCAATTTCATTGAGCAACGTACATGGCTACTTATCTAAGTAGATAGGCTACTTAGATATCCTTCATACAACGACGATGCCTGAGTTCACAGTAATGGTTAGCCTACCAAATGCCATCCCACCGCAATAATAAACAGACGATCGAAGACGGCATAGATACAATCCAAACTAATTAAACAAAATGAATTAACAACAAACTGGACGCTGAACTGAACAGAGCGCTTTAATCAGGACTCGCTCGTGCGCCGCACTTTGAAGCGCACTCAACCCGTAACACGGGCAACAACGTGCGCCTGTGCTGCGGGAGGTAGGGGCGGCTGAACACACAACTAGTGCGTTTCCTAGAAAAACGTGTCGTCATGCGTGTTTGGATTTAGATGAAGAAGCAGCAGACTTCTCCAGTGCCTGGACTTTTGTGAATATTCATTTGTGGCAGATGACGTATATAGCTTTTAGACTCCTGTTGCTGTTGCTTTATAAGTCGAATTAAAAAAAGTAGAGTCCTGAATGGATCTAACAAGAAACTGAAGCTCCTAATACTACTACTACTGATACTACCAATTCTAAGCCGTTGTATTGAGCCGGTGTGATATCTAGTATAACTAAAATTATGTCTCGAGTGGATCGACCGTTCTACAGAACTGCTGTCTGTCGTTGTGGTTGGTTTTCGTATTAAGAGAAGACCATGCATCTCTTCCGGAGTTACAACTATCAAGTGTTCCCGGACCGAGGTTCCCTCAAGCAGCAACCGACTATACGAGGCATCAGCTGGGTAGGCTATTCTTCAGTCAACGATCCTGTAGGACAATGACCACATTAGTGCCATTAGGAGTTTGTTTGTTTTATTGGACTATTAGTTGTTGACATAATGCAGACACGCAGAGCAGATTGTTATCCGTGTTGTTCTTTGAAGTAGTAGGCTTATAATACGTTTTACTGTTAGAATAAGTAGTGGAAGGCTGGTATCGCTGTCACGTTATTGTTGTTATGAGGTTGTTTTAAATTGTGAAATCAGACTCACCTACCATGAGTAAAACAGTTTAATTATACTTAATTATCACCAACCAAATAGCAGGAAGTATTTGTTGGCAGTATGATGCTGGTCTTGATTTATGGCATAATCATATAGTGCCTCTAGGCTAACTTAGACCGTTTAGTCGTTGGCAGTGATGGCAGAGTCTCTACTGCTGGCGCAGTGTCTGCTACGCTCAGTGATACTGGTTTGTCGAATTAAGATTAGTAAGTAACATGTTTTACATGTCAAACATGTGAAATTACATCCTATCTTTTACCTACCTCCAGCAACATCTTAAGGATTATTATAAAGTATTAGTATTAGTAAGTAATTAAGTATTAAGTATTAACAGTATTTTGGTTGATACAGAAGTGGAAAGAAGAGGAAGAAAATTTGCAGCAACAAAGACATAATTTTTGATTCCCTATTAAAAATGTGGTTATTAATAGTGCATTGTTTATTGTTCGCCTTCATCCACCCCTTTTTACACTGCTTCACAATCGTCTTTAAGGAGCGCCAGTGTTGGCTGAAGAATGCACTGGAGGAAGTTACATGTAGTTGTAGCCATCAGGTCACAGGAAGGGCCAGAATAATGCTCTAAATTTACCTGACTTTTGACTATGAGACATTTATCAATAGGCCAACTATCTCACCAAACATCTCTGCTGTGACTCCGTTTTGTGGAAAGGGGGAAAGGTTATACATTTTTTCTTTCGGAAAGCTAGAATCTGTATCGGAATGACATTAGGTTTAACAATGGCACGCGTCAATCTTTTTTCCCATTAAATGTTACATATATGCCCCAACAAAAACATTGTTTGGTCAATATCAACAATATGCTACAGCTTCTGTGCTGCAGTCCTCTTTTCTGGAGAGAACAGGATATCAAAACTCACATTTACCTTTTTAGGGTATTTCTTCTTTGTGTGACTAATATTGTCATGCAGATAGGATCTAATAAATATGTACGAAGCCAGAAACTGTCATGAATGCTTGAGTGACTTGAGGTGAATGGCAATGTAAACAGTGCCATCCTATTGACCTCTGGGACATTTCTCCATTCAAATTCTGGCACAATACTACAGGCAGTTGCATTTGCAACATTGTTCGATGAATCAACGAACGGCATGCACAAAATGCTCCTCTCTCGGTTAAAGCACCTCTGGACCTCCACTCTATGCTTTGTCATTTTGTCATTCATCGGTGCATTGTTGCTGCCGCAACAACGCACCCTAATGGCAGAGAGTCCATTAGCAGTAATTCCTGTGCTAAACCACCACCACCAAGCAGCCAAGCGCCTCCCAGGAAGCAGAGAGTCATTAGGTGATGCTGCTGCTGCTGTGGCTGCGGTCGCATACCGGCGCAGAGGTGCTAAGGACCAAGAGCAATATGCAGAGCAGCATGCCTCACATTCTTATTGGCTCCTGTGTCTGCCCACATTCCTTTTTCCCTTTTGTTTTTGTTTTTCCTCTCGCATTCCCCGCCGCATGTATTTAATTCCTAATAATGTGTATGTTATATTCTCTCAGACTCCAGAGCCCTTTGAGGGGAAAGCTTTCTGCATATTTGGTGACCCTCTGAAGTTTGAGCGAGAGCAGCCGTAGCCATGCCACATTCTTCTCCCGACTTTTTTAAAAGAAGCTGTTTTGAACCAAAAGGCAGTGCAGCCCTCTCTAACTATGTGACAAGGCTGGCTGGCCACCAGGCCCACTCACAGCCATTATGAAACTGGATTTACAGCTACGGCCTTAGGGGAACTATTTGAATGAACTGGACAGTACAGTGAAATGGTGAGGAATAGCAGCAGATCAGCAGATCTCGCACAGTGTGTAAACAGGTAGACCTGTCATAAACCGTTCCTCTAACAAATCACCTGTGCAGTCTCACACCGTGTCAAAGTGAAATGATGTTGTCTAAAGCTCACAATTATTGCTTTGAATTTGTTCAGAGATCCAAAAATGAACAACTAAACCAAAACCTAGGAGCAAAATACAAGGCAAAAGCACAGATCTCCCCCATAGCCCTGTATAATAAACCTGCATATTCCTTATGCAGGTTTCTGGAACTCAGCTGGAATGGTTCCCAAACTTGGATTGGCAGCACAGTAGCTGCCAGGGGTCATAAACATGGACGTAATAAAGTGTGGAGAGGGGAATCATTTCATAAAGAGGAAGTACAGCTTAGACCAAAGTGCATTCATGACAGGCAAATCTGTTTTATTAATTCATGGTGATCTGATCTGATCTAAGCTGTTCTTTTAAGGCACTCGGAGGTTTTACAATGTTGTTCATCTTTGGAACTTAACTCTCACTGTTTGTTTCACCCTTCAGCAAGATGAGAGGGAAATTGGTAAATGAAAGCAATTCCTTTCATCAAGAAAATGTATGGCTTGGGTGCGGTGTGTGTTTGTTTGCTAATGTTCATGACCGATCAACAATTCTCTTTTTTGTCTTTAAATAGAAGTAATCATCAAGCATATTTAATTCAAAATGCATTATGTTTGTTTGTGTTTTGATTTGTATAAAACACATTAACCAATGCAACACAAAGACTTGAAGTAGCTATTCTTGTACAGGGTGCATCAAAATGGGATGTGCAGTGCAATATGTATGTAAGAATCAAATGATTCTAATAACCCCTCTCTCTCCCTCTTTCTCTCAGACCCCACTACCAGAAAATCTGGATTCCAAGGACCCAATGAAACAGGTATTAGCAACACTAAACATTGACCCGTGCAGGGGTACATCAGTCTCCACCTTCCCATCGCTCACTATTTATCCAAGGTTCTGTTAAGTCCACATCTGCTTCTGCTGAACACAGTGTCAGCCATTGTTGGATCGAAAAGGGATTTGTCAAAAAATACTAATTCAAACTGCATAGTGCTAATCGAGACATACAGAAGGAAAGATGACGAAATCTTAGACCACATTGTCACTGATTTCTTCTTAACTGTCCCATTATTGTCTATCCTACAATCCACACAATCTTTAACATTATTGGTCCTATTGGGACTCAAACCCCTAACCCTGGTATTATTAATATCATGCTTGTTCATATCAAAATCACAACTCAACAATATATTTCACAATTGATAACTCTTTGTTGCCATACTATCTGGCCAGTTAGCTTGTCAGCAATCTGGCTATTGGCTGATCATTGACAACAGCTGTCAACACCGTTTTGCAAGGACTTTGTGGTCATGTCCAGATTCCTCAGTGCCCACTGCTCAGAGTTGCTGTGCTTGCATCCTCCCAAATTGCTGAACTCGTCCTTTTTGTTGTTGCTCTGCTCCTATCTTCCATTACCGCTCATGTGAGCGCTAACTGCTAACCATGCATTCCTAGCGTGGCAGTGAGGAACAAGGAATCCGAAGAGCATGCCAGGGCACATATACCTAATGGACCCTCAGTCAATATCCTCAGGCCCTCAACCAGACACCTTTCAGTCCATCAAAGGAACGTCCACCAACTCAGATAAGACGGTTCTTGAACAATGAACCCCCTTTCTGAGGACAAATGCTGTGTATTTCTAAGTATGAGGCCTACTAGCGGTTTGCTCCAATGAAAGAGGTTCTTCATTTATCCACACAAACAAACAACAGAAGCTCCATTAGCCCCAAAGCCATGTGTGTTTTTCCAGCACTTGTAAACATCCAGGCAGGGACTATCTTAGAGGAATCTCCTGTCCAGAGTTAGTGATTTCCTCTCAGAGAGGTTGTCTGATGTTGGTAGGTAGGTCATGGTCATACCAGGAGAAACACAGGCTGCAGGATACAGAGTAGAGCTCTGTTGGGCTGCAAAGCAAACAAGGGTGGTAGGCTCTACCTAATAACATACATTCTTATGAAATGGTATACAATGAGATTGATTGATTGGATTACATTGTATACAAGAGATTTTCACTGCACGTCCATCATGTTCACATTGCACATGAAAGGGCATCACTGACGTAGTGTTACTAGTTTAGTCACGGTAAATGAGTGGGGTTGAACTGCTGTTGCGGCTGGAAAGGCCGTTGTATTTGAACGATGTGAACGATGAAACACACAGTTTCCAAATACAGTTCCCAGCTAGTGTTTTTATACCTTTAACTTATTAACTTTCTTTAGGGACTCATATACGTCAGGAGACCCCTCTCAGCTGGGCCCTCCTTTTGGGGACCCCTATAGGAGGGACCCAGGTTGACCTTCTTACAAGCCCACCCTATTGGCTTTGAGGGCCTACTGCAGTACTGTGGTGACTGTAGTAGTGAAGTGCATGCAAAAACAATACAGCTTGTAGTATGTGGCTTATTCGCACTCACTGGAGGGGGGCGACAGGTAGGCAGAGAGGGGGGGTTTTCATCATGCATGTCTAACAACCCAGTCGTCTGTAGAGAAGGAAGCGACGGGGGTTAGAGAAAGTTTCAGCCACAGCGGAAACATCCGTCTCTCTGTTACACGCTGAGGAACTCTCAGCCCACCTTCCTCCACGTCAACACATCATTCAGTTACAGTAACTGTAACTGAATGGCTGTGTGGCTGTAACATTCAGTTACAGCCACACTCCCCAACTTACTTCCAATCAGGTCAAACACAGACTGAACATGGAATTCCCTGTTCCACAAAATACAGCCTCCAGTGCAGCCTCTAATGACTGCTACGCACTGTATCCAGTGCAGCCTCTATTGACTGCTACGCACTGTATCCAGTGCAGCCTCTATTGACTGCTACGCACTGTATCCAGTGCAGCCTCTATTGACAGTAATATACGGTCATACACGTTTGGGTTCACGCGTGGCCATGCAGTACCGCTTGTTTGTTTGTCTACAGGGATAATGTTAGACATACAGTACACAGCTTAAGGTAAGGCCTGGCTTAGTCCGGGCTTAACACTTGATGTGAGTGAATGGATTAGGAGTTCCTGCATAACGGTTATCCACCAGACATCCATCACAGTCATTTAGCATACCTCTGCACCTGAGTGTGTGCGTGTGTGCGTGTGTGTGTGTGTGTCCTTTTCACTCATAAAAGTCAATAAATGGCACACCTTTGGTAAAGGTCTTTGAGGTTGAGTGGGAACAACCGGGGAACGGTGGATTATTTAAGCAACATAATGCTGTGACCTGCATGCAATACAGGCTCTTAAAGGGCTGAAACTACGTAGGGGCAGGACAATTTAAAGCCAGTGGACTCCAGGGAGCTGTTTATGTAATTGTCGTGTGAAGTTTTTATTGGTGTGATTGCCTCTAGGTCAGTGAGTTGAACCGCTGCTTACGCATGCTAGAGATGCTGTCTCTCTAATGAAGTGAATGGCCTCCATCCTCCAGCCCCGGACTAAGCATGCTTAGTCCGGGGCTTAGAATCCATTCCTCTGGTTTCTGAAGTTGACAAGCCTGAGAACGTGACAAGGGGTCTCCTAAGGGTGGAGACTGGGGCCACTGGTGACCTGCCGTCTGCTCCATCTCCTGGGAAAGGGAGCTGTGGGGGTGAAGGGGTGTGTGGTAGACTCCAGGGAGCCCATCAGGGCGGCACAATGGCAGCTCTGGGAATTGGCCAGCAAAATATATGTGGCAATGTTTGTGTGTGTGTGTGTGTGTCTCGCATTGTGTGTGTGTGTGTGTATGTGTGTGTATGTGTGTGTGTGACAATGTGCATATGGGTGTGTGCGTGTGCATGCCTGTGTGTCTGTGTGTGTGTGTGACAATGTGGTGTGTGCATATGTGCCTGTGTGTGTGTGTGTGTGTGTGTGTGTGTGTGTGACAATGTGAATATGGGTGAGTGCGTTTTGCATGTGTGTGTGTGCATGTGTGTGAGACGATGTGTGTGTTTGTGTGTGTGTGTGTGTGTGTGTGTGGTTGTGTGTGTGTGTGTGTGTGTGTGTGTGCATTCAGAGAGCACATGTAGTGTAACCGTGATGTCTGACTGCTGCAGTATATAAGAGACTCTATGAGAACTAGCTTTAGCCCTGGCGCGGCAGACAGGGGGTCAGAGACCTGGTCATTTCTCCACGGTACACATTAGTTCACGGGGGCCAGAGAGGCAAGGGGGCGTGGGTCGCAGGAAACATGACAGCAAAGAGAGGCAGACTAATGGTCCAGTTGCGGTAGGTCCCAGCCGTTGGCGGGAATACTGGAAGCGGTCAGCTGTCCAGCCAGGGTCCATACGCATGCATCTCCCACATCACCACCTTGGACAAACAGCAGTGCCTCTGGGAGAAAGAACAGGCGACCATCTGAGTCACTCGTGAAATCACAAGACCACGAGGACAGAGGAAAGGAAAACAGAGGCAGGCGGAGGAGGAGAAGCAGAGGAGGAGAAGAGAAATGTTTGGGGTCACTGTTAGGCTCAGATTATATCCTAACATTGTGGAAAGGATCCCTACAGAGAAATACAACTGGTTTCTTTACCTGGTTTGTTTGTTTTTGTGTCTAATCAATTCTCGCTCAAGGAGAAGTCTCACAAGAGCTGAGTTCTGCAGGAGGAGCACGTTGGAAACGCGAGTGAGAGCTCGAGAAAGTGCTTGTTGTGTTGGGCTACAGAAAGTGTAGCTTACTGTTATCTAAGAGATTTGGTTGAAGGAGAGTTCAGATGTTAATGACAATAGGGAAATTTCCTGCAACAACGCAACAACGAGATTTCAGAGCAAGATTTCCCATTGACAGGCTTTACTGCCCCAAAGGATTACATTGCAGCCCATTTTTCCAGGATAATGGCTACAGCGCTGTCGCTCAATACCGGACCAATTTCAAAAATAAAAATATGCATTAGTCCCTTAGACCTAAATGGGTCAGAAAATAGGGTTAAAATCCCTTTAAGACCACTGTAATGACATTAACGGAGAAGGTGCTTTCTGTGCCGGCCAGTTGATGTGTTGTGGAGTCCCGGAGCTCATCAAGGTGTGGGAGAGTTAAAACTCGCCATTGCTTTTTCTGGCTTTTGTTTTTATAATTCTCACCATCCTGCCTCCTACACTCTACAAATTAAAGTTGGGCACCCACACAATTCTCTGCTCACAACCGTGGATGCACATTTCACCTCACAAGCTTTCCATGAGCGCGCTTGCTCTCTCTGTCTCTCTCTCCCTCTGTCTCTCCCCCCTCTCTCTCTCTCTCTCTTTCCCCCTCTCTCTTAATTTCTATCACTCCGAGGTGGAAGCCCTGATGAACACTTTGCTCTCTCATTTACTTTCCTAGCCTCAGTTTTTTACCATCTCCATATATTCTCATTATAGCTCTTGTTGCTAGCTCTCGTTCTCTCTGTTGCTCTCTGTTGCTCTCTGTTGCTCTCTGTTGCTCTCTGTTGCTCTCTCTCTCTCTCTCTCTCTCTCTCTCTCTCTCTCTCTCTCTCTCTCAGCCATCCTAAAATTCATACATAATGTAAAGCACTTAAAGAACTACATGGGTTGTCTTCTCTTTCCTCCTCCTCCTGATGTAGTTTCTATCAGATCGCATCCTGAAGGCGGCGAGGGTGGTGTACAACAGCTTGATTGAGCGCAACCCCACCCTGATCCGTGATCGAAAGCACCATCTAAAGACGTACAGGTACTCTCCTACTGGTGTCATCTTCCTCATGACACCGTGATGGTGTCTCTCACTACAATAGCAGCTTCATATTAAAACTGTACCTGTTTCCTCATCTCATGTCTGTAGACAGTGCTGCTCAGGTAAGGAGCTTGTCGATTGGCTGTTGAAGCTCAACGAGGGCTGCCAATCAAGGAGCCAGGCGGTAGGCATGTGGCAGGTGTTGGTGGATGAACGCATACTTGTTCACGGTTAGTGAAAACCATTGTGCATAGTGCATTGTGAATAACGATGAATACAAACCTTTCAATGCCTACTCCATCAAAACAAGCGCATGGAAGCAAATCACTGCCATAATGTTTTGAATTTTGAAAGCCATTGCATTTTGTATATGGAAATGTAAACACCATTGAATTCATAACATTGAAATATTATAGTTGAAAACAAGGTAATTAGAATTTTGTTTTGAAAAAATTCAGACTGCAGTAGCAGGGCATTCCAATGACAGGCCTAAGCAATCGAGACTGAATGCAATCAAATCTACTACCGGCATACCAGAGCACGATCTGTCACGAAAGAGCACGAAAATTGCTCAATATTGAAATCCAACAATGGCCAACAGGGAGAACGACGGGGCTCTGTTAAGTTGTCCGGTTTATGTCAGCCATGTATAATCAAACTCAGACCTCAGTAAACACAGGGGTTTTCAGGGGTTCAAAAACCCTCATAACACAACATAAAAGCTATGATGACAGCAGTCGGTTTGATAACATTCAGTCTCGATTGCTTAGGCCTGTCCTTGGAATGCACTGGTTCTTCAGATTGAATTTTTATGGCTTGAATTTTCTGGTCCGTATTTTGACCACTTGAATATCAGTGATGAAAATTGTATTTCAAATATCTGCAACTTGAATTTTTGTATCTGAATAGTGAACGTTGATTTTTATTTTTTTTTAAATCATGTTTTTGAAATGGTACAACTTAAAATGCCATATTTTAATTTCAAAGAGGTGAAGTCAAAACAAATTAATTCAGATAACTTTTTGTAACTTTTTTTTTTACAATGTTATGAATTCAATTGTGTTCATATTAAGATATAGAATTCAATAGCTTTTAAAATTCAGAACATTATGGCAGTGATTTGCTTCCACAGGTGCCATAAATAATCCTAGTTGTGAAGGCTTACACAATATTTATTTTAATTGTATTTCTTTGTTGTTGTGCTTGTATGTATTTTGAGAATAGCATATTTCTCAAGCACCCCCACACAGTATTTTCATAAATGTGCAATTAGCCTGAATTGCGATGAGCTCAGTGCCATGACATGTTTGACAATGTTTTCTCGCTCACCAAAGTATTCAGAAACCACTCGTGGTTTTGTAATGAGGCTGTTGTCATCCAGCATGAAAAGGAGAGTAAAATGTCCCACTGCAAACCCCTCTGCAATCAGGACAGAAATACTTCACCAGAGAACGAAATTACTCAGAATAGAGGCGCATTTAGCATAGATTAGAATTATGATAATTTAGCTTGCTATCAAGCTAGGGGCTTTTTGTTCCACCCGATTTGGACACTTTAAAATAGCCACTAGACTTTTCGGGTCCTCACTTAGTATCTTCCTTTTAGTATTTATCTGTTAGTTCCATACGTTTTTCTGAGGGTTGTAATCAGTACATTTTCTACATCAACGTTCCTAGATGCCTTTTCCAGAATATCTTCTGCCATTTGTGCTAATATCTAGTGAAACAAGAGCTGAACTACCACGATAAGGACACCCAGTTCTACCGCTTCCTGGAGTCAGAGTTCAGCCAGGACCCCATGAGGTCCACGGAGAAGGACCCGGAGAAGGACCCAGAGAGGGACTCAGAGAGGGACTCCGAGGATGAGCTCCAGGAAGGCCTCTCTCTGCTTTTCCAGATGGGTCCTGATGCTCTTCTCACCATGATCCTACGCAAACTGTCAGTATTCTCTATAGTATCAGCACTACACTATAGCTGGCATGTAACTATGTCATGGGATGTCATAGGTTATGTGTGAGAGATGAAAAACAGTAGGCCTACTAACAAATCGTACAAATACAATTTGTTGGTGTTGTTGGTATACACTTCATTGGATTGCGCTACTTACATTATCGGGAATATTAAGTTGGCGACTATAAAGGTTAATTGAGCGTGTCATCGATTATGTTCGAATTTGAAACATGCCGAACCCGAGCCTTAGAAGCGGTCTCTGGCTCATTTCATGTCTTCATGTCTCATATCTTAGGCTATCCCATGTGGTTCTTGTCTTCATGTCTCATATCTTAGGCTATCCCATGTG